>ML284418.1:576-36034 GCA_005239495.1 Nicotiana undulata
CTTCAAGTTAACTCTAACTTGAACAGTGTGTACCTATTACAATTGCTTCTAATAAAGCTAAAAGATACAATATTAAATCACCTACTACAACCAACTAGACTTGAAAGACAAACAGATAGAACTGGTTCTTGTAGCTGGTCAGTAGCCTTTGTGTCGCACAAGGATTCTGCTTGCAAAATAACTCTGGGAATTTTTCTTTCAATTCTTGTTTCACTTCTGCCTTTGTGCGATCAATCCTTCAGTAAGAATGCTTCAACATTATATAGTGCCAGTAGTTGAGATGTTCTTGTTTAGTTCTAATGCAACTCTTCCTTGGTGGAAGAGTTTGTGTTTATCTCAACTTCCTTGATTATTTCTTTCCTTGATGAACTCGAACTCTAACCTCTTATCAATTTTTAATCTTTTCACATTAGGAGACAACCTCTTAGTTCATGGATAATTCACAATCATATTTATCTCCTGTGCATAGATGGTTCTTGTGCCAATGGGTCTGTTCAAGTATGTTTGTCCTGATGGACCTGGTTTAACTGGGTAGACATTTGTCAATCTTCAAAACCATGCAGTGACTTGGTTCAACAACAGGTATCATCCCTATCTATCATAGGGATGCATCAATATTATTTGACCCATGCTCTACGTATTCATATGTGCCTTCTTATTTTGCTTCACAATTGGGGATATCTCAAGATTTTTTGAGTTCCCCTGTTTATGTATCTACTACCGTGGGAGATTCTCTCATTGTGGACCGCTTATATTGGTCGTGTTTGATCGTTATTAGTGGTTTTGAGACCAGGGCCGATTTGGTATTGCTTAGTATGCTAGATTTTGATGTTATCTTGGGCATGGACTGGTTGTCGCCCCATTATGCTATTCTTGATTGTCATGCTAAGACCGTGACGCTGGCTATGCCAGGCTTACTGAGATTAGAGTTGAGAGGTACCTTAGAGTATACTCCTGGCAGGGTCATTTCTTTTCTTAAGGCTCAGCGGATTGTTGAGAAGGGGTGTGATGCGTATTATGCCTATGTGAGATATGTAAGTGTTGATACACCAATAGTTCAGTTAGTCCAAGTAGTGAGGGACTTTCCTGATGTATTTCCAGCTGACCTTTCGGGTATGCCGCCCGATAGAGATATTGATTTCGGCATTGATTTATTGTCGGGCACTAAGCCCATTTCTATTCCTCCTTTTCGTATGGCTCCTCCCAATTTTAAGGAGTTGAAGGAGCAGTTGCAGGAGTTGCTTGATAAGGGTTTCATCAGGCCCAATGTATCACCTTGGGGTGCTCTGGTCTTATTTGTGAAGAAAAATGATGGTTCTATGCGAATGTGTATTGATTATCGGTAGCTGAACAAAGTTATAGTGAAGAACATGTATCCTTTGCCTCGCACCGATGATTAATTTGACCAGTTACATGGTGCCAGGGTATTTTACAAGATTGACTTGCGTTTTGGCTTTCATCAGTTGAAGATTTGGGAGTCGAACATCCCGAAGATTGCCTTCAGGACTAGATATGGTCATTATGAGTTTCTTGTCATGTCATTTGGGCTGACCAATGCCTCAGCAACCTTTATGCATTTGATGCACACCCTTATCTTGACTCCTTCTTCATTGTGTTTATTGACGACATCTTGATATATTCCTGGTCTCGGAAAAATCATGAGGAGCACTTGAGGGCCGTGCTTCAGACTTTGAGGGAGAGCAAGTTGTATGAATATTTTTCTAAGTGTGAGTTCTGTCTTGATTCAGTGGCGTTCATGGGCCACGTAGTGTCTTGTGATGGGATCAAGGTGGATCCAAAGAAGGTGGAGGCGGTGCAGAGTTAGCTTAGACCGTCATCAACTACGAAGATCTATAGTTTCCTGAGTTTGGCAAGGTATTATCGCCGCTTTGTAGAGGGATTTTCATCTACTGCACCACCTATGACCAGACTGACCCAGAAGGGTGCTCCGTTAAGGTGGACAAAGGAGTGTGAGGAGAGATTCCAGAAGCTCAAAACAGCCTTCACCACATCCCCGGTGTTAGTGTTGCCTACAGGTTCGGGTTCATATACTTTCTATTGTGATGCCTCGAGGATTGTCCTTGGAGCGGTATTGATACAGGACGGTAGGGTGATTACCTATGCGTCCAGACAGTTGAATTTGCATGAGAACAATTATCCGGTGCATGACCTCGAGTTGGCAGCTATTGTTCACGCCCTGAAGATCTGGCGTCATTATTTGTACGGTGTTCCCTGTGAGATTTACACTGATCACCGGAGTTTACAACACTTGTTCAGGCAGAAGGACCTTAATCTACGTCAGCGGAGGTGGTTAGATCTACTCAAGGACTATGACATCACAATATGATACCACCCGGGGAAGGCCAATGTAGTGGCCGACGCCTTGAGTCGCCGGGCGGAGAGTTTGGGGAGTTTGGCATATCTTCCGACAGTTGAAAGGCCCTTAGCCTTGGGTGTTCAGGCCTTAGCCAGTCGGTTCATGAGATTGGTTATTTCAGAGCCTTGCCGGGTACTTGCTTGTGTGGTTGCTCGGTCTTCTCTTTATGACTGCATCAGAGAGCGTCAGTACGATGATCCCCACCTTCTAGTTCTTTAGGACAAGGTCCAGCGAGGTGATGTCGGGGATGTGACTATAGCTGATGATGGCGTGATGAGGATGCAGGGTCGGATTTCTGTGCCCAATATGGATGGACTTCGGGAGCTGATTCTTGAGGAGGCCCATAGCTCGTGGTACTCCATTCATCCAGGTGTCGCGAAGATGTACTAGGACTTGAGACAACACTATTGGTGGAGAAGGATGAAAAAGGATATAGTTGGATTTGTGGCAAGTGTCTCAATTGTCAGCAAATTAAATATTCGGACAAGGTTTGATTTGTTTCGGTGTCATTTGTGTAATTTAGGAGTTTTGAGTTCTTAGGCTTGAATCCGAGCTTGATTTGATGCTATGGTATTTTTTCGAGTGATTTGTAGGTTTGGCTAAGTTTGAATTAGGTTATGGAACGTGTTGGTGTGGTTGGTTGAGGTCCTGAGGGCCTCATGTGTGTTTTGAATAGTTATCGGATGATTCTAGCTATTGAAAATAGTTGCTGGTATTGCTGGTGTTGGGTTTCTCAAGTTGGGAGTGCGGACCGCGTAGGATTTACGCAGACAACGGAAGGATTCCGCGGGGGCGGTAAGGTTCTGCAGTCAGCGGTGGAGGCTGGCGCGGATAACGAAAGATTGTCCACGACGGCAGTAGTTGGAGACTTTCGCGGCCGCAAATGAAATTCCGCGGACCACGAAGCGGCAGCGGTAGAATTTGGCGGTCAGCGAAGTGAGGATCCGAGAGGCACACTATAAATATGAGGTTCAGGGTTTTATTTCATATTTTGACCTAAGGAGCTCGGTTTGTGGCGATTTTTCGAAGGTTTTTCAAGAAATTCATCGGGGTAAGTAACTCAAACTCGTATTTGGCTAATATAAATGAATATATATCGAATTTCATCATTGATTAGCACTTTGGGGTGGAAATTTGGAGAAATTGTAGAAATTTCATAAAATGAATTTTTAAGAGTTGAATGTCTATTCGGAGTCGGATTTTGATAAAATTAGTATGGGTGGACTCATGAGTGAATGGGTTTCCTAGTTTTGTAGATTTTACCGAATTTTGTGACGTGGACCCGAGGATCGATTTTGACCAATTTCTGGATTTGTGGTCTAATTTAATAAATTTCATATGAGATTCATTCCTTTACAATATATTAATGATAATATACTAATTTTCGAAAGATTCGGAGCGTTAGGAGGCCAAGTCGAGCGGCAAGGGAATTTTGGAGTAGTATTTTGGCTTAATTGAGGTAAGTAACACTTCCAAACTTGGTTCTGAGGGTTCGAAACCCCAAACTATGTGTTATGTGATTAGAATTGAGGTGACGCACATGGCAAGTGGCGGGCTTGCGGGCGTGCATTGTGAGAATTGTGACCTGGTTCATTCCATGGCACCGTCTAGTGACTCTTTCTTGTTGATATTTGTGCTTTTATAAATGTGATTAATGTAAACATGCTAGAAGTCATGCTAGATATTATGTTAAGTCTTCACGCCGATACTGTTGAGACCCAAGTGGTCGTTTCTTGCTGTCATCTCACTGTTTCATTGATAGTTTGTACTCAGTCATATTTATGCATATCATATCATGTCTCAGTCTCGGTTATTGTTGTTTGTCTCATTATATTATTGATTCGGGCTAGTTCATGCATTGTGAGCCCGTGTGAGTGAGACTAGAGAGTGATGATTGAGAGAGGCCGAGAGCCTGGTGATGAGTGACAGTTATGGGATCGGGATGCACACCGCAGCGGTTATGTTTACGAATATGATAGCGCTTGGGCTGTAGGAGCCCCTACGGAATCTATAACACACCCCCAGTGAACGCAAATGATATTTTGAAGGATGGATCTTCCCTGGACATGGATCTTGTCCGAAGTGTTTATATTTGGAGATGGATCTTCTCCATGGGGTTGGAATGGCTTTCCTCGGTACGGAGTAATTGATGTCAGTGATGTGTATATATTCTAGGATGAATATTCCCTGGGTTGTGAGCCATATACAATATCGAGTGGTTGTGAGGTTATTATCGTTAGCTGGAGATGGATCTTCTCCTTAGGGCTGGATTGGCCTTCCTCAGTAGTGAGTGAATGATGTCAGAGATGTATATATTCCAAGATGGACCTTCCCTGGGCCGAGTGATCCACATATATAGTACTGAGTGAACGAGCATTTGAGAGTGGTGGCACATTGTGCATTTCTTACAGTTGATGCATTGGCATGTAGAAGAAGTTGAGTCATGAATCTTAAACTGCCCAAAATCTGCATTTATCTTATCACTTGAACTGTTTATTTAACTGCAAGCATGCCTACATTACTGTTTTAATGATTCTGTTATAATGGTTGAGGTGAAGTTCGCCACTACCTCTCAGCCCATAGTTTGTTCTTGTTACTTACTGAGTTGGTGTACTCACGTTACTCTCTGCACCTTGTGTGCAGATCCAGGTATCTCAGGCCACAGTTGCGGCAGTTGATCCTTCCGTTGCAGATTATCTTCGAAGAGAGCGAGGTAGCTGCATGGCGATCGCAAACCCGCTTTTCGCCTTCCCTATATTCCTTGTGTATTTTGTTGGCTGTTTTCCAGACAATGTTGTCTTGATAAATTTTGGAACAGTTGTAGCATGACTCATGATGTAGTGACACCCGTAGTTCGGATTATTTTTCCGCACTTTGGTTTTTATTTATTTTCTTGTTCAGAATTTCAGTTTAAGAAAGGTTGTTATCTATATTTTTAAATGAGAAAACGAATTGGTTAAGGGTGTGTAGGCTTGCCTAGTTCCACGACAGATGCCATCACGACAGGATTGGTTTTGGGTTGTGACAAGTTGGTTTCAGAGCATATGTTACATAGGTCTCACAAGTCATGATCAGGTTTAATAGAGTCTTGTGGATCGGTACGGAGACGTCTGTACTTATCTTCGAGAGGCTGCAGAACCCTTAGGAAAAAATCTCACATTCTTGAATTCTTATCGTGTGAATCCATTGTTTCTAGTGACTAAACTTCTATTATTTCATTCTCTCACAGATGGTGAGGACACGTGCTACCAGAGGGGATGGTCAGCCACTGGTTGGACCCGCGAGGGGTCGAGACCGCAGTCGAGGATGAGGTAGGGGTAGGGGTGCAGCCCGCGCAACAGTCGAGGTAGTACCTATAGACCCTCCTATTGTTCCAGATCAGGTCCCAGCCGCGGATGTTCCAGCGGGACCAACTCAGGCACCAGTTGTGCCTATTGTCATTCCAGGTCTTCAGGAGACCGTTTGCTCGGAGCTTGACCGCATGCACCAGTCTTGCCCAGGCGGTCGCTATTTCTACTACACCAGATACTTCATAGGACGAGGGAGACACTCAGACTCCTGCCGCTCGCCCACTAGAGCAGGTTGTTCAGGGACTTCAAACATCGGGGGCACCTCCAGCCCAGCCGGTTGCACCTGCTCAGGATTTTGTGGTTCCAGTCATGCCTGATGATGAGCAGCGTAGGTTGGAGAGGTTTGGTAGACTTCAGCCTCCGACTTTCAGCAGTACAGAGGGCGAGGATGCCCAGGGTTTCTTGGACAAGTGCCATAGGATTCTTCGTACAACGAGTATTTTGGAGACCAAGGGGGTCTCATTTACTACCTTCCAATTCTCGGGAGCTGCCTTTACTTGGTGGGAGGCTTATGAGAGACAAAGGACTTTTGGTTCAGCACCCCTTACCTGACAGCAGTTTTCCACTCTCTTTCTAGAGAAGTATGTACCGCAGTTCCGTAAAGAGGAGCTGCGCAGGCAGTTTGAGCAGTTGAGTCAGGATGATACGACTGTGATGAAGTATGAGATGAGATTTTCAAAGCTAGCCCGTCATACTGTTTGGTTGGTTCCTCCAGATAGGGATAGAATCAGGAGGTTCTTGGATGGCCTCTCATATCAGCTTCAGATTCTTATGACTAGAGAGAGGGTGCCAGGTGCTACTTTTAAGGAGGTGGTTGACATTGCCCGAGAGATTGAGTCAGTTCGTTACTAGGAGCGAGTTAAGAGGGAGGCCAAGAAGCCTTGGGGATCTGTAGTTTTGGTGGTGTTCCTTCTGGAGGTCAGTTTCAGCACGGCAGAGGTTGTCCATACATGCCTGCTCAGTCAGCTCGCCCAGGTCACCGTGGTGCATTATCGGGGCATGGTTGTCACGGTTCTCATCAAAGATACTCATCATTCAGTGCCCTTCCAGCCCATAGTTCATCTCGTGCACCATCGGTTCATGGCTCTTCCATTCCAAGTTCTTCTACCAGTTATCCCGATGTTAGGGGTTCCTTACACTCCCCACCGCCATTTACCGAGAGAGGCTATTTTGAGTGTGGAGATCTGATCATATCAAGAGGTTTTATCCCCGTCTTACGGGAGGTTCATCCCAACAAAGGATCTAGCCTTCAGCTTCAGCACCAGTTACGTCACCACCCGCCAATCTAGCTAGGGGCGAGGGTCAGGCAGCTAGAGGCCGCCCTAGAGGGGGCGGTCGATCAGGTGGTGGTCAGGATCATTTTTATGCACTTCCAGCCAGACCAGATGCTATGGCTTCAGATGCCATGATTACATGTATTGTTTCAGTCTGTCACCGAGATGCCTCAGTCTTATTTGATCCTGGTTCCACATATTCATATGTTTCATCATATTTTGCTTATTTTCTAGATATGCACCGTGAGTCTTTAGTTACATATGTTCATGTGTCTACTCTTGTGGGTGATACTATTGTTGTAGACCGCTCGTATCGATCATGTGTGGTGTCTAATGGGGGTTTGGAAACCCGAGTGGATTTGTTATTGCTCAGTATAGTTGACATCGATGCGATATTGGGCATGGATTGGTTATCTCCATGTCATGTTGTTCTAGATTGTCACGCTAAGACTGTGACCTTAGTGATGACGGGGTTTTCGAGGGTTGAGTGGAGTGGTTCCATAGATTATGTTCCTAGTAGGGTGATTTAGTACCTGAAGGCTCAGTGTATGGTTGAAAAAGGTTGCCTATCTTATTTGGCTTTTGTAAGGGATGTCAGTGCAGAGACTCCCACTATTGATTTTGTTCCAGTGGTCCGTGATTTTTCGGACGTGTTTCTTGCAGACCTGCCGAGCATGCTGCCTGACAGGGACATTGACTTTGGTATTGATTTGGTGCCAGGCACTCAACCTATTTCAATTCCACCGTATTGTATGGCACCGGCGGAGTTGAAGGAACTGAAAGAGCAACTTCAGGAACTCCTAGATAAGGGGTTTATTCGGCCCGGTGTGTTACCTTAGGGTGCACCGGTTCTATTTGTGAAGAAGAAGGATGGCTCCATGAGAATGTGTATTGACTACAGGCAGTTGAACAAGGTCACAGTCATGAAAAGGTATCCTTTGCCTCGTATTGATGATTTGTTTGACCATCATTAGGGAGTGAGGGTGTTCTCTAAGATTGATTTGAGGTTCGGGTATCATCAGCTGAAGATTCGGGATTCGGATATTCCTAAGACAGCTTTCAGGACCCGTTATGGTCAATATGAGTTCATGGTGATGTCTTTTGGGATGACCAACGCCCCAACAACATTCATGCATTTGATGAATAGTGTATTCCAGTCATATTTGGATTCTTTTGTGATTGTGTTCATTGATGACATCCTGGTGTACTCTCGTAGCCAGGAGGAGCATGCTCAGCATTTGAGAGTTGTGTTACAGAAATTGAAGGAGGATAAGCTTTATGCAAAGTTCTCCAAGTGTGAGTTTGTCTTGGCTCGGTAACATTCTTGGGGCACGTAGTGTCCAGTGAGGGTATTCAGGTGGATTTGAAGAAGATCGAGGCAATGCAGGGTTGGCCCAGACCATCCTCAGCTACGAAGATTAGGAGCTTTCTTGGTTTGGCGGGATATTACCGTAGCATTGTGGAGGGATTTTCATCTATTGCGTCGTCCTTGACAAAATTGACCTAGAAGGGTGCTCCATTCAGGTGGTCGGACGAGTGTGAGGAAAGCGTTCAGAATCTCAACAGTGCTTTGACTACAACTCCAGTATTAGTTCTTCCATCAACTTCAGGTTCTTATACCGTGTATTGTGATGCCTCGAGGATAGGCATTGTTAGTGTTTTGTTTCAGGAGGGTAGGGTGATTACCTACGCTTCGCGCCAATTGAAGACCCATGAGAAGAATTATCTGGTGCATGATCATGAGTTAGCAGCCATTGTTCACGTTTTGAAGATTTGGCGTCATTATTTGTATGGGGTTCATTGTGAGATTTATACTGATCAACGGAGTCTGCAACATCTGTTAAAGTAGAAGGATCTTAATTTGTGTCAGCGGAGATGGTTGGAGCTTCTCAAGGACTATGATATCACTATTCTATACCATCCAGGGAAGGCCAATGTGGTGGCCGATGCCTTGAGTCGCCAGGCGGAGAGTTTGGGGAGTTTAGCTTATCTTCCAGCAGTAGAGAGACCGTTAGCATTGGATGTTCAGGCCTTAGCGGGCCAACTTTTGAGGTTGGATATATCGGAGCCTAGCAGGGTATTGGCTTGCGTAATCTCCAGGTCTTCTCTTTTTTATTGTATCAGGGAGCAGCGAGTGCGGCGGCGGTAAAACTTAGCGGTCAGCGAAGTGAGGATTCGAGGGGTGCACTATAAATACGAGGTTCAGGGTTTTTATTTCATATTTTGACCTAAGGAGCTCGGTTTGTGGCAATTTTTCGAAGGGTTTTCAAGAAATTCATTGGGGTAAGTGATTATAACTCGGATTTGGCTAAAATAGATGAATATATATCGTATTTCATCATTTGATTAGCACTTTGGGGTGGAAATTTTGAGAAAATTGTAGAAATTTCATAAAATGGATTTTTGAGAGTTGAATGTCAATTCGAAGTCGGACTTTGATAAAATTGGTATGGGTGGACTCGTGTGAATGTGTTTCCTAGTTTTGTAGATTTTACTAGATTTGAAGACGTGGGCCCGAGGGTCGGATTTGACCAATTTCGGGATTTGTGGTCTAATTTGATAATGTTCATGTGGGATTTATTCCTTTAGCGTATATTAATGATAATATACTGATTTTGGATAGATTTAGAGCGTTTGGAGGTCGTGTCGAGCGACAAGGGAATTTTGGGGTAGTATTTTCGCTTAATTGAGGTAAGTAACGCTTCCAAACTTGGTTGTGAGGCTTCGAAACCCCGAACTATGTGTTATGTGATTAGAATTGAGGTGACGCACATGCCAAGTGGCAGGTGTGCGGGCGTGTACCATGAGAATTGTGGCCTGGTTCATTCCATGGCACCATCCAGTGACTCTTTCCTTTTGATATCCGCGCTTCTCAATGTGATTAATGTAAGCATGATAGAAATCATGCTAGATATTATGTTAAGGCTTCACGCCGATACTGTTGAGACTCGAGTGGTCATTTCTTGATATCATCTCATTGTTTCATTGATATTTTTTACTCAGTCCTATTTAAGCATATCATATCATGTCTCTCTCTTGGTTATTGTTGTTTGGATCATTATATTATTGATTCGGGCTAGTTCATGCATTGTGAGCCCGTGTGAGTGAGAATGTAGAGTGATGACCGAGTGAGGCCGAGAGCCTGATGATGAGCGACAATTATGGGATCGGGCTACACGCCACTGCGGTTATGTTTACGATTATGATAGCGCTTGAGTTGTAGGAGCCCCTCTGAAGTCTGTAACACACCCCTAGTGAGCGCAAATGATATTTTGAGGGATGGATCTTCCCTGGACATGGATCTTGTCCGAAGTGTTTAGATTTGGAGATGGATCTTCTCCATGGGGCTGGAATGGCCTTCCTTGGTAATGAGCGACTGATGTCAGTGATGTGTATATATTCTGGGATGGATCTTCCCTGGGCTGTGTGAGCCATATACAATACCGAGTGGTTGTGAGGTTATTTTCATTAGCTGGAGATGGATCTTCTCCTTAGGGCTGGATTGGCCTTCCTCAGTACTGAGTGACTGATGTCAGAGATGTATATATTCTGGAATGGACCTTCCCTAGGCCGAGTGAGCCACATATATAGTACTTAATAGACGAGCATTTGAGAGTGGTGTCACATTGTGCATTTCTTACAGTTGATGCATTGGCCTGTAGAAGAAGTTGAGTTATAAATCTTAAACTATCCAAAATCTACATTTATCTTATCACTTGAACTGTTTATTTAACTGCAAGCATGCCTACATTATTGTTTTAATGATTCTGTTATAATGGTCTCTCAGCCCATAGTTTGAGCTTGTTACTTACTGAGTTGGTGTACTCACGTTACCCCCGGCACCTTGTGTGCAGATGCAGGTATCTCAGGCTACGGTTGTGGTAGTTTATCCTTCTGTTGTGGATTATCTTCGGAGAGAGCGAGGTAGCTGCTTGGCGATCGCAGACCCGCCTTTCTCCTTTCCTATCTTCCTTGTGTATTTTGTTGGCTGTTTCCGAACAATGTTGTCTTTATAAATTTTGGAACAGTTGTAGTATGACTCATGACTAAGTGACACCCATAGCTGGGATTATTTTTCTGCATTTTGGTTTGTATTTATCTCCTTGTTCAGAATTTCAGTTTAAGAAAGGTTGTTATCTATATTTTTAAATGAGAAAACGAATTGGTTAACAGTGTGTAGGTTTGCCTAGTTCCACAATAGGCGCCATCACGACTGGATTGGTTTTGGGTTGTGACAATAACCCATGGCTCAATCACAATATGCACGAGAGTCGCAAAGTAGCAACCGTAAATGAATATCTCAACAAGAATGGTATTTTAATAGTTTCCAACTTGTCCTCAATGTGAATCACAACCTTTATAACTTAAACACCATAATTCAATAATAAGATATCCCAAGAAATAACAACTTCAAGTAAGGTAGCTCAACAGTTAAATAATTAATAAAGAAATGAAAGAACAACAACTTCAACTATGTAAGATCAAATAACAAGTAAGAGATGAGACAAGTAATTACAATGTCAAGTAAATCACGTAAGGATAGATTAATGATGATGAAGATAACATGTTAGGAAAAATTCTATTAAAGTCATGAATAGAGTCTACATAACTTCAATCAGTCAATTACCACATCTAGAACGTGTACCCACTCGTCACCTTGTGTACACGGCCTTCATGTACCACAATCTACACAAAACAACACCAATCCTAAGGGAAAATTCCTCCACACAAAGTTAGGCAAGACACTTACCTCAAAACACGCTAACACAAGCAACTAGTAAGCCTTTTCTACGATTATCCAACTCCGAACGGCTCGAATCTAGAAAAAATAGCTTTATACCATATATACAAAATATAGAAAATTATTCCGAACAATAAAGTACAATTTATAATGAAAAACAAAAAGTCAACTAAAAAAGTAAACATCGGGCTCGCATCTCGGAACCCGACCATGCTTACGAAATCCGAACACACATTCGATAACGAGTCCAACCATACTAAAATTACTCAAATACGACCTCAAGCCACCTTTCAAATCCCCAAAATTCAGTCTACGTAGTTACACAAAATTTTCCAAATTTTCCATCTTAAATCACTAATTAGATGACAAAAATAACGATGAATTCATGTGTAATAGCCAAATTCGAGTTAGAATCACTTAACCCGATGATATTCTTGAAAATCCTTCTAAATATCGCCACAAACCGAGCACTCTAGGTCAAAAGATGAAGAATGAAATTAAACCCTCGAACACACTCTTTTCTGCCCAGTGATCTAGCTTCTATGAGCCCTCAGTTGCACCTGCGGAAAATACATCGCATGTGCGACTTTCACTTACCCCAGCTCTTTTCGTTTCAACAGCTCTTTTCATTTCTGCAGACCAGAATCCTGCTTATGCGGTCACGTTGTTGCAGACAAGGCTCACTTCTACGAGTTTGCTTCTGCGAAGCTTCGATCACACCTGCGGTCATTCACAAATCCCTCCCAAGTCCTCTTATGCGAAAAAAGGTCGTGCCTATGGATGCTCATCTGTGCCCAGGCGGTCGCACCTGTGACCCTTCCCTTGGCTGACCTCCTTTCCCATCTGTGATGTCAATCACGCACCTGTGAGCCGCACCTGTGGCCACTCCCACCACAGGTGGGATGACACCAAAACAGCCGAAGCTTCAACAAACAACTAAGTCCAAAATTAGCCGACTTTAATTCGATTCACACCCGGGACTAGGGGTGCTTATAGGGTGAATCAGGAGGAATATTATGATTAATGATTTGTCTTATCGGTTATTGGATTATAAATGTTGTAATCGCTAGCCATCCAATAAGACAACGGGCATATTGGTATCAGATTAACGATTATCAGGCGGTTATCGAGCGGTTTATCGGCTAAATCAAATAGAAATTTTTTGAACCCTAGTTCTTTTGGTTGCATAGCTAAGAATATTTTCCTGTAAGTTGTTAGATTTAATGACTACTTCTATATTAAAAAGCACTAAAAGGAAGTTTCTTTTATCCCATACTCTTTAGGAAAACCGTACAATCAAGGAATATGTATACCAACACCAGAAGAAGAAAGAAGAGATGCACGTAACTTCTTAACATACATCATTTTGAGTAGAAGCTTTTCAATATACTGTAAACATAACATATTTTGACTACAAAAGAAAGGGGAAACAATAGTTGTTAATTCAAGAAAGAGTACCTTGAAGTTCCCAAGAGTACATTAGGGTTTCAAAAATTACTTTATACACATAGAGGTAAAAGTATAAATATAAATTTTTTAAAGGGTAACGATTTATCCGATAAGGAAATTTAGTAATCCTCCAGCCCATAAGATGTTAATTATAAAATCTCAATTCGTTCACCAACCGTTACCCTGATACACCAATAAGCCAATAAGCCTCTTTTTGGTTCGATTAATGGTTACGGTTTGGTTTTGAGCAGCCCTACCCAGGACCCATGGGACCCTGTCCGAATATACCAACAAGTTTCAAAACACATAACTGACCTACTCGAGGCATAAAATCACATTAAAAACATCGATCCTACAAATCGCAACCCAGTTCATGCCTATAGAAACTATGAACACAAGACTTCCGAAACTAATGTCGATTCATACATAAATAACTCTGATTGGCCTCAAATGTTTCACACAAGTAATAAATGACACAGCGGGCCTATTCCAACTTCCAAAATAAATATCTGAGCCTGATATCAATAAAGTCAACTCCCTGGCAAACTTCTCCACCTTCCAAACCTTCAACTATCTAAGTTTCGCCACTTCAAGCCGAAAACGATCTACGAACCTCCAAATCAATATGCGGACACGCTCCTAAGACCAAAATCACCATATAGAGCTATCGAAACCATCAAAACTCTATTTAGGAGTCATCTACACAAAAGTCAAATTCCAATCAACCTTTTCAACTCATGCCTCTACCTTAGGGACTAAGTGTCCCATTTAACTCTGAAACTCACCCGAAACCAAAACCAACCACCCCGGTAAGTCACATAACTGCAATATAACATACAGGAGGCAATAAATAGGGGAACGGGGCTAAAATACTCAAAATGATTGGCTGGGTTTTTACATCTTCTCCTTTTAAAACTAACGTTCGTCATCGAACGAGTATATAGACATACCTAAAGTGCTGAAAAGATGAGGATAACTGCTACGCATATCATGCTCGGTTTCCCAAGTCGCCTCCTCAACTGGTTGACCCCTCCACTGAACCTTTTTCCGAAGTAATTCTCTTTGACCTCAACTTTTGGACCTGCCTGTCTAAGATGGCCATCGCCTCCTCAACGTAAGACAAATCCTTGTCCAATTGGACTAAGCTGAAATCTAACACATGGGACAGATCACCATGACACTTCTGGAGCATTGAAACATGGAATACCTGATGAACTGCAACTAGACTAGGTGGCAATGTAATCTTGTAGGCCACCTCACCAATCCTCGCAAGAATCTCAAAAGGTCCGATATACTTAGGGATCAACTTGCCCCTCTTACCGAACCTCGTAACACCCTCCATGGGTGAAATCCAGAGAAAGACCCTCTCTCCAACCATGAATGAAACATCACGAACCTTCTGATCCGCATAAATCTTCTATATAGAATGGGTTGTACGAAGCTGCTCCTGGATTAACTTGACCTTCTCCAAGGCGTCTCGAACAAAATACGTGCATAATAACTTAGCCTCTTCCGGCTCAAACCAACCAACTGGGGAACGACACCATCTCCTATATAGGGCCTCATAAAGAGCCATCTGAATACTTAATTGGTAGTTGTTGTTGGAAAACTCTGCAAGCGGCAAGAACTGATCCCAAGAACCCTCGAACTCCATGACACAAGCACGGAGCATATTCTCCAATATCTGAACAGTGCGCACGGACTTTCAGTCTGTCTGGGGGTGGAATGTTGTACTCAACTCAACCTGTGTGCCTAACTCACGATGTATGGACCTCCAGAATCGCGATGTAAACTGCGTGCCCCGGTTAGAGATGATGGATACCGGCACGCCATGAAGTCAAACAATCTCGCGAGTATAGACGTGCGCCAGTTACTCCTAAGAGTAGGTAGTCACCACCGTAATGAAATGAGCCAACTCGATTAACCTATCCATAATCACCCATACTGCATCAAATTTCTTCTGAATCCATGGGAGCCCAACATCAAAATCCATGGTAACTCATTCACATTTCCACTCGGCATTCTCAAGTCTTTGAAGTAACCCACATGGCCTGTGGTGCTCATACTTCACCGGCTGACAGTTTGGGCACTGAGCTACATACTCTACTATGTCCTTCATTCTCCTCGACCAATAGTGATGTCTCAAATCCTGATACATCTTAGCGACACCCAAATGAATGGAGTCTCGCAAATGGTGAGCCTCCTGAAGAATCAACTCATGTAACCCATCCATATTGGGCACACATAATCGGCCCTGCATATTCAACACACCGTCATCTCCGATAGACACCTCCTTGGCATCGTCGTGCTATACCGTGTCCTTAAGGACAAACAAATGGGGGTCTTCATACTGACGCTCTTTGATGCGATCATATAGAGAAGACCGAGAAGCCATGCAAGCCAGAACTCGACTTGGCTTCGAAACATCCAATCTAACAAACTGGTTGGTTGGCCAAGGCCTGAACATCCAATTCTAATGGCCTCTCCGCTACCAGTAGATATGCTAAACTATCCAAGCTCTCCGCCTTTCGACTCAAGGCATCAGCCACTACTTTGGCCTTCTGGGGATGATACAGAATGGTGATATCATAGTCCTTAAGCAACTCTAACCATATCCGTTGCTGCAAGTTAAGATCCTTCTGTTTGAACAAATTCTATAAACTCCGATGGTCGGTATAGACCTTACAAGGGACACTGTACAAATAGTGTTACTAAATCTTCAGGTCATGAACAATAGATGCTAATTCTAGGTCCTGGACTAGATGTTTCTTCTCATTCCCATTCAGCTGCCTAGACGTGTAGGCAATTACCCTATCGTCTTGTATCAACACCGCGCCAAGGACAACACGCGACACATCATAATACATAGTGTACGACCTTGAACCCATCGGCAACACCAATACTAGGGTTGTACTCAAGGCAGTCTTGAGATTTTGAAAGCTCTCGTCACACTCCTCAGTCCATCTGAACGGAGCACCCTTCTAGTTCAACCTGTTCATAGGTGTAGCAATAGATGAGAAACCCTCTACGAAACAATGATAATACCTTGCCAAACCAAGAAAACTCTAGATCTTAGTAGCTGAAGACGGTCTGGGACATCTCTACACTGCTTCAATATTCTTCGGGTCTACCTTGATCCCCTTGCCCGACATCACATGACCCAAAAAAATGCCACCGAACCAAGCTAGAATTCACACTTTGAAAATTTTGTATACAACTTCTTTTCACTCAAGGTCTAGAGCACGATCCTCAGGTGTTGCTCGTGATCCTCCCGGCTCCGAGAGTACACCAAGATGTCGTCATAAACACAGTGAAGAATCGATCAAGATAGTGCTGGAATACACGGCTCATAGCCTCTACCATGACGGGCTGCAATTGGGGCACGGGCACCACTATATCCGCCAGAATCTCGAGGCCTCTTGGCCTCCCTTCCCTCTCTGTCCCAGCCCCGCATACCCTCCAATCTCCATATGATCTCTACCACCTACTAATATGGGGTATCGGTCTCCAACTCGGGAACCATGCTGAATCTAATACCATAATTGATCTCTTGATAAATTCGCTGACTCACTCTCAGACTGTGGAAACTAAGGTAGGTGCATGTCTGGATAACTCGCTGAACCTGACAACATACTCTGGCATTGTCACCGCACATTGGCGCAACTGATCAAACTCCGCGTGCCATGCATCGCGAAGGCTCTGGGGAATACTCTCTCTCAAGAACATCTCTTAAACCTGAGCCCATGTGAGTGAAGCTCCCTCGGCGAGGCTACCATCCTCATAAGCCCTCCACCACTGGTACGCTGGTCCCGACACCTGGAATGTAGTAAAAGAAACCCCGCTCGTCTCCAAGATACCTATGGTATGGAGAATACGGTGGCACTTTTCCTGAAAGCCATGTGCATCCTCTATAGCTATACCGCTGAAAGTAGGAGGGTGATACTTCTTGTACCTCTCGAGTCTGAGCTATTCCTTTTCAGATATTGCTGCCCTAACCTCGGGCTAAACTGGGACAACCAGTTGCAACGGTATAACCTCTAGGGCCTTGTCAACATGGACATGCTACTCTAGGGTAAGGTCCGCGAGAGTCTATGCTCCTCCCACAGCCTGAGATGTGGCCGGTGCAAGTGGAATCAACCTCGCCTTAGCTAGATTACCAAACATACTCAAGAACTGGGCGAGGGTCTCCTAAAGTGCAGGGGTAGCAATAGGTGCCTGCCCCTAACTAGAGCTACTGGTGGCTCCTCTGTCGTAGCTCAGGCACGTGCTCTGGCTGCACCACGTGCCCCTCTTTGGCCTATGCCCCGGCCACGGGCTCTCGCGAATCTAGTATGGGGCGTGAGTGTCTAATCGTTTGATCCAGTTGTGCGTGTCCTCACCATCTGTGAGAGAATGGAAAGACAGTTTTAGAATTTGAAGTCAACAAATTTGCACGATAAGGAATCAAAGAAGTGAAGTTTCCAAATAGTTCCATAGCCTCTCGAACATAAGTACATGCGTCTCTGTACCGACCGGCGAGACTCTACTAAGCCTACTAGTGACTCGTAACACCTGTGAGCCTAGAGCTCTGATACCAACTTGTCACGACCCTAAACTCCCTCCATAGGATGTCGTGATTGCACCTAGTCTCTAAGACTAGGTAAGCCTAACATACATGAAGAATTTAACTGAAATAGTGATAAAACTTTCAATTTAGACCTATAACTGTCATAAAAAGGACTCTGATATACAATTTAACACAACACCCAAAATTTGGTGATACCGAGTCACAAGCTCTACACGGGTATACTACAACATCTCTATAAAACAGAAACTATAATAGGAGAATGAAGTAAAAACTAGATAAAGGGTGACTCCGAGGCCTACGAGCGATGGCAGGTATACCTAGAAGTCTCCGATCCAAGCTCGACTCACCGGTGCCTGGGCTGGTATAAAGTACGTGGATCTGCACAAAAATGTGCAGAAGCGTAGTATGAGTATACCACAACGGTACCCAGTAAGCATCAAGCCTAACCTCGGTAGAGTAGTTACGAGGACAGGTCAAGACACCTACTGAAATAAATAAGAATACTGAACAGGTATATGATAGTATGATAATGAAAAACAATGGAAATGATATAATGAAGAAGTGTAACATGAATAACTACACTGAACTAAGGAAATTAAGACATCACAGAAGTAACGCATAATAAGAATGCCAAAGAAGCAATGCAAAAAAACACAAGAGATGTAAATGAAAGGTATCAACAAGAAACACTACTGAGATACCACCTCGTAGTCTCGTTTCACAAACCAAAATCACATATCTTCCTTATATCACCACTGGAGCCTTGTATTTAGTTTTGAAAATCATTTTCCCGAAATAGTTGCCTACATTTTAGCCCACTTTATCACACCGCGTGGCTTCAAGTAGTTCCCCTACTAGCAACACGTGTATCAAGCCCACCTTATCTCACCGTATGCGTATCAACCCCAAACTTTATACCACCACATGCATATCAATAACACAACATATCACAAATCGCACCTCAAGTGCCCATAACCACAACTTGCCAAAGAAGTCAACAACAATGATATTTCCACAATAAATAGCCTATGGCTCAATCACAATATGCACGAGAGTCTCAAAGTACCAACCAAAAGTGAATTTCTCAACAAGAATGGAATTTTAATAGTTTCCAACTTTGCCTCAATATGAATCCCGATCTTTATAACTTCAACACCATAATTCAATAACAAGATATTCCAAGAAATAACAACTTCAAGTAACATAACTCAACAGTTAAATAATTAACAAAGAAATGAAAGAAAAATAACTTAAACTAAGCATATAAGGGAAATAACAAGTAAGAAATGAGACAAGTAATTACAATGTCAAGTAAATCACGTAAGGATAGATTAACAATGATGAATATAACATATTATGACAATTTAATTAAAGGCATGAAAAGAGTCTACATAACTTTAATCGGTCAATTACCACATCTAGCACGTGTACCCACTCGTCACATTTTGTACACGACATTCATGTACCACAATCAAAACAAAACATCACCAGTCCGGAAGGGAAATTCCCCCACACAAAGATAGGCAAGACACTTACCTCAAAAACACGCTAACTCAATCCACTAGTAAGTCTTTTCCACGACTATCCAACTTCGAACGTCTCGAATCTAGCCAAAATTAATTTATACCATAAATACAAGAAATAGGAAAGTATTCCCAACAATAAAGTTATAATCTTTAAAGAAAAACAAAAAGTCAACTAAAAAGTCAACCCCAGGCTCGCGTCTCGGAACCCGACCAAACTTACAAATCTGAACACCCATTCAATAATAAGTCCAATCATACTAAAATTACTCAAATACGACCTCAAATCACCTTTCAAATCCCCAAAATTCGGTCTATGTAGTTTCACAAATTTTTCCAACTCAAATCACTAATTAAATGAAAAAATAAAGATGGATTCATGTATAATAGCCAAATCCGAGTTAGAATCACATACCTCGATAATTTACTTGAAAATCCCTCAAAAACTCGCCTTAAACTGAGCTCTCTAGGTCAAAAGATGAAGAACGAAATCAAAGCTCGAACACACCCTTTTGTGCTCAGTGATCTCGTTTCTGCGAGCCCTCAGCCACATCTGTGGATCCGCACCTGCGGAATATACATCGCAGGTGCGACTTTCACTTAACCTAGCTCTTGTGGCTTCTACAGACCAAAATCTTGCTTCTGCGGACAAGGCTCGCTTCTGCGAGTTCTCTTTTGCGAAGCTTTGACCACACCTACCGTCATTCACAATTCCCTCCCAGGTTCGCTTCTGCCGAAAAAGGTCGTGCTTACGGATGAGCATCTGCGCCCAGGAGATTGCACCTACCACCCTTCCCTTGGCTGGCCCCCTTTCGCATCTGCTATGACAATCACGCACCTGCGGGCCACTCCCACTGCAGGTGCGATGACACCAGAACAGTTGAAGCTTCAACAAACAAAAAGGGCAGCACGGTGCACTAAGCTCCCGCTATGCACGGGGTCTGGAAAATGGCCCTATTGTACGCAGCCTTACCCTGCATTTCTGCAAGAGGTTGTTTCTATGGCTTGAGCCCGTGACTTCCTGTTCACATGGTAACAACTTTACTTGTTATGCCAAGGCGTCCTTTCAGCTGAAGCTTCAACAAAATACTAAGTCCAAAATTAGTCGATTTCAATCCGATTCACACCCGGGACCCCGTCCGAATATACAAAAAAGTTCCAAAATACATAACGGTCATACTCGAGGCCTATAATCACATCAAACAACATTGATTCTAGGAATCGCAAACCAATTCAAGCCTATTGAAACTATGAACATCCGACTTCCCGAACTAACACCGATTCATACCAAAACAACTCTGATTGGCCTCAAATTTTGCACACAAGTCATGAATGACACAATGGACCTATTCCAACTTCCAGAATTGGAATCCGATCCCGATATCAATATAGTCAACTCCCGATCAAACTTCTCAATCTTTCAAACCTTCCACTATCTAACTTTTGCCAACTCAATCCGAACGACCTACGAACCTCCAAATTAATATCCAGACATGCTCCTAAGTCCAAAATCACTATACGGAGCTATGAGAACCGTCAAAATTCCATTCTGGAGTCGTCTATACAAAAGTCGAACTCCGATCAACTCTTTCAACTCAAGCCCCTAACTTAGAGACTAAGTATCCCATTTCACTTTGAAACTTACCTGAAACCAAAACCAACCACCCAGGAAAGTCGCATAAATACAATATAACATAGAGGATGCAATAAATAGAGGAATTGGGATAAAATACTCAAAACGACCGGCCGAATGGTTACAATACTCCAAGAACATATCAAGCTAATTTCGCTCTAAAGATTCATATTAGCATTATATGAAATATAGACTTATATGCATCATATGAATATCTAAAATACAATTATAACAACAATATATCCGGTGTATTTTCACAAGCGGAATCTGAGGAAGGTAGTATGTACGCATACCTTACCCCTACCATGTGAAGGTAGAGAGGCTATTTTCGAAAGACCCTCGGCTTAATATAATAGATAGGATTTATTTTCTAATATATTATTTATATATATTATAAAATTGTATACTCATTGAGATGATTTACGCATGAAATTTAGCCTTGGAGACTTATAATCATGTCAACTATTACATACTCTATATATCAAATAATAATTCTTTTTAATCACTTAAGTGTTTTACATTTTTTTTCTGAATTATAAAATACAATTTAATTATGTTAGATATATATAACATATTCGGTCGCAGAACAATATTTTAGTACTGTAGTAAATACTACAAAGAAATAATTTTTATCTTTTGTACATAGAAAAAAATGCTTCTCTCCTGGCCATTTTAAAGCTTTGCAATTAATTATGCCTCCTTCTCTTCTATGTCACTAACAACAAAAGAAAAAAATAGTAGAATTATTCATAAGAGTAAATCCATGAAAAATGAACAACATAAATGAAGAAAACAAACATCATTACTTTGATAAGCTACATATATGTAACGATCCGTTTGGTCGTTTTGAGTATCTTAGCCTCATTCCCCTATTTATTGCCTCTCTATGTTATATTGTGGTTATGTGACTTTCCGGGATGGTTGATGTTGGTTTCGGATGAGTTTCAGAGTGAAATGGGACACTTAGTCTCAAATTTGGAAGCTTAAGTTGGAAGAGTTAATCGGAGTTGGTTTGGCATGAATCGACGTTAGTTTTGGAAATTTGGAATCTTAAGATGCGCATCCGCATGCGCGTTATTGTTCCACAGAAGCGGGTCTGGAGGGGATTGTGTTGGACCGCAAGTGCGATCAAGCCTTCGCGGAAGCGAATTACAAAAGCGATCCTTGTCCACAAAAGCGTGATTGCATAAGTGGGATTGTGGTCCGCAGAAGCAGAAGGTGCTGGTCTTAAGTGAAAGCCGCACTAGCGATGGATTTTCCGCAGGCGCGGAGCCGTAGATGTGATAATCGCTGGGCAGAAATAGTGTTCCCATTTTTCATCTTTTGAGTTATAGACCTTGGTTGTGGGCGATTTTGAGAGAGATTTTCAATGATATTATCAGGGTAAGTAATTCTAACTCGGATTTGGCTATTATACATGAATCCATCATTGTTTTTATCATTTAATTAGTGTTTTGAGTTGGAAGATTGGAAAACATTGGTGAAAACTTCATAGACTATATTTGAGGATTTGAAGGTCGATTTGAGATCGAAATTGAGTAATTGTAGTATTTTTGGACTCATTATTAAATGGGTGTTCAGATTTTGTAAATGTGATCAGGTTCCGAGACACAAGCCCGGGGTTGACTTTTTGAGTTTTTTAAAGATTGCAACCTTATTATTCGGAATAGTTTTCTATGGTTTGTATTTATGGTATAAAGTTCTGTTCGGAGTTGGATATTTGCAGAAAAGGCTTAGTAGTGGATTGAGTTAGCGTGTTTTGAGGTAAGTTTATTGCCTAATTTTGTGTGGGGGAATTACCTCTTAGGATTGGTGTTGCTTTGTATTAAACTGCGGTGCATGAAAGCCGTTTACACAAGGTGACAAGTGGGTACACAGGCTAAATATGATAATTGAACGATTTAAGCTATGTAGATTCTTTTCATGCCTTTAATTGTTTTGTCATAACATGTTACATTCATCATCGTTAAGCTACCCTTACATGCTTCACTTGACATTGATACTACTTGTTTTATCCCTTTCTTGTTATTTACCCTTACATGCTTAGTTGAATTTATTGTCTTTTCATTTCCTTGTTAAACGCTTAAGTATTAAGTTACCTTACTGAAGTTGTTATTTTTTGGAACATCTTATTGTTGAGTTGTGGTGTTGAAGTTGTAAAAGCCATGATCGTATTGAGGCAAAGTTATAAATTGTTGAAATACCATTCTTGTTGAGTTATTCACCTTTGGTTACTATTGTTGAGGCTCTTGTACATATTGTGGTTGAGTCATGGGATATTTATTATGGAAATATTATTATTGTTGACTTCTTCGGCAAGTTGTGGTATTGGACACTTGAGGTGCGATATATGATGTGTTGTGATATTGGTACATATGCGGTGGTATAAGGATAGGGGTTGATACGTTTGCGGTGAGATATGGTTGGTTGATACGCGTGTTGCTGGTAGGGAACTACTTGAAGCCATGCGTGTGATAAGGTGGGCTAAAACACGAGTAGCTATTTCAGGAAAATAATTTTCAAACCTACATATAAGGCTCCCGTTGTGATATAAGAAAAAATTGCGATTTTGATTGTGAAGTGAGACTACGAGGCGGTACCTCGGTAGTGATTCTTGTTGCTATCTTTGATTTATATCACTTGTGTTTCGTCTTCATCGTTTAATTAGCATTCTTATTATGTGTTTCTATCGTAATGTCTTTAATGCCTTAATTTCAGTGTATCTATTCTTGTTGTATTTCTTCATTGTATAATTTCCATTGTTTCCATTATTATATTCTGCTATACCTTTTCAGCTTTATTTATTCTAGTAGGTGTCTTGACCTGACCTCGTCACTACTCTACCGAGGTTAGGCTGTGATACTTACTGGTACCATTGTGGTGTACTTATACTATGCTTCTGCACATCGTTTTGTGTAGATCCAAGTACTTCATACCAGGCTAGGCATCCTTAGGTTGAGCTTTGGATTGGATACTTCAAGGTATACCTGTCGGCGTTCGCAGGCCTCAGAGTCACACTTTATCATAGTTTCTACTGCCTACTCATATTATAGATATTAATGTATTAAGGATGTTTCAGTATACTCATGTAGAGCTTATGACTTGGTCTTACCAGATTTTGGGTGTTATATTCAGTTGTATTGTGGAGTCCTTCTTATGATAGCTATTGGCTTAACCGAAAATTTTATTATTATTATTATTTCTGGTAATTCTTCATGTATGTTAAGGCTTACCTAGTATTAGAGACTAGAAGCCATCACGACATTGTACGGAGGGAGATTAGGGTCGTGACAAGTTGGTATTGAGCTCTAGGTTTATAGGTGTTACGAGTCATAAGCAGATTTAGTAGAGTCTTGGGGATCGGTACAGAGACGTATGTACTTATCTTCGAGAGGCTATGGACGGATGGAGATTGGGTTCGAGACAAGTTGGTATCAAATCTCTAGGCTTATAGGTGTTACGAGTCCTAAGGAGGTTTAGTAGAGTCAGGGGATCAGTACGGAAACGTCTATACTTGTCTACGAGAGGCTATGGAATTGTTAGGAAACTTCACTTCTTTGATTCCTTATCATGCGAGTTTGTTGACTTTGAAATTATGAATCTTTGTTTTTCTATTCTATCACAGATTGTGAGGACACGTACCACCAGATCCAACAATCAGACACCCACGTCCCCTGCTAGAGTCGCGAGAGGCCAGGGCCAGGGTAGAGGCCGAGGAGGGGCACGTGGTGCAGCCAGAACAACTGCCCGAGCTACCACTGAGGAGCCACCAGTAGCTCAGGCACCTGAGGTTCTTATTTCTACCTCTGCACTTCAGGAGACCCTCGCACAGTTCTTGAGCATGTTTGGTATTGTAGCTCAAGCGGGGTTGATTCCACTTGCACCAGCTACATCTCAGGCTGGGATAGGAGCTCAGACTCCTGTTGCCCGTACCCCAGAGCAGCGAGTCCATATTGACTAGGTCCTAGAGGTTATATGTCACGACCCAATTTCGGAGTCGTGATGGCGCCTATCGTGAAACCAGGCCAGCCACCTATTATAACTAATTCTTAACCGTTATTAAGGAAAATACCATTTTTCAACTGTCTGAAGTTAAATATAATAAAGATTTATATTTAAAAGGAACTTATGAAACCAAAAACCCAAAATCTACAACTCCCGGATCCGGTGTCACACAATCATGAGCTGCTAATACATAAATGTAGAAAATGGGAGAATGACTATCAGAGTCTAGAATAAATACGACAGGTAGGAAGGGAAGAGGATGACGAGATCACGGTCGCCAGCTGCTACCTCGTCAACGCTGATGAAACTGCAGCTACTCACTGACCCGAGCTGAGTCCTGGTGTACTTGGATCTGCACACAAGGTGCAGGGTATAACGTGAGTACACCAACTCAATAAGTAACGAAAACAACCTATGGGCTGAGAGGTAGTGGCGGACTAAACCTCCGATAATTATGAACAACAATATATAACTTGGACATGACAGTAATATATCAGAAAATCAAAGAGATGCACCAATTTATGTTTGTAGCCCTGCATACCAGCATGAATTCATATGGGATCAAGAATAATGTGTACTCAGTAATCAAACTCTCATAAGTGGTCCACTCAGTACTAGAATTTGGCCTTCCGGCCCGGGGAAAGTCCATCCCGGATATTACGTAAACACAAGTGACACAGTTACCTAGTACTGAGGAAAAAGGCCGATCCATCCCCACGGAGAAGATCCATCTCCGGAACATAAGCCCCACGAAGAAGGTCCATCTCTGGAACATATCACTCGAACAAGATCCATGTCCAGGGAAGATCCATCTTTCAATATATGTGCACTCACTGGGGGTGTAAAGACTCCGGAGGGGCTCCTATAAGCCCAAGCGCTATGTCAAGCCAACGAAGGCATGAATCCAGGATCGATGCGGTGTGCAGTCCGACCTCATAACTGTCTCAAAACCAGGCTCCAAGCCTCACTCAGTCAGTACCTTCCAGTCTCACTCACAATGTTCTAGCATATGAAAAATCAGCCAAAACAATGATAATATAGAATAAACTAGAAACTTATGAGACTGAGGCATTAAACATATACTATAACAGGACTGATTACACGAAAACAATAATCACAAATAGAGACAGCACAAATTGACCATTCCGGTCTGAACATATCGGCATGAAGCCTTAACATTTATACTTAGCATGATTTCCAATACGTTCAAGGTAAATGCAACCTTCACAGTACAAGTAACAACCGGATATAGCCCTTTAGACAGTGCCATGGGATGAGCCAGGCCACAATATTCGGTGTACACCCACATGCCCATCACTTGGCAAGTGTGTAACCTTTATTTAATATCAAATATCAGAGAACTTGGGGTTTCGAACCCTCAGTTCCAAGGTTGAAGACGTTACTTACCTCAAAACCGGCTAAAACACTACTCCGCAGTGTCCTTGCCTCTAAATTCGGCCCCCGAGCGCTCCAAATCTACCAACAAATAGATGTATATCATTATAATATGCTAAGGAACGAATCCCAATCGAAATTTATCAAAAATACTCAAAAATTCCGAAATTGTTCAAACCCGACCCCCGGGCCCACGTCTCGAAACTCGATAAAATTTACACCACAAGAATCCTCGTCCTCCCACGAGTCTATACATACCAAGAACACTGAAATCAAAGTCCCAATGACCCCTCAAATTCTCATTTTAAAGCCTCTTAGTCCCAAGCCCTAATTACCCAATTTGCACAGATTTTTCCCTAATTTCCCACCATAAATCCGACCTTTAATCACATATAAACGGGTTTAGAGTCTAAAAACCTTACCTCAATGAAGCACTATCGAATTCCCTCCTCAAAAACCCTTCAAACGCTTCAAACCCGGATGAAATATTGAGAAAGATGGCTAAAATTCGCGAAGGCACGCTTTTATACCTTCTACCCAGTGGTTCCGCACCTGCGACCACTTACTCGCACCTGCAGAACCGCACCTGCGGATCCCAGGTGCGCACCTGCGGAAAACTCCAAGGCCCTCAACTTCCGCACCTACGCTCGACCTTCCGCACCTGCGGCCTCGCAGGTGCGGCAATTACCTCGCACCTGCCGAATCTCCTCACCCAGCCAAACTTCCGCACCTACGGAGCCTTGTCTGCTCATGCGGGACCGCACCTACGGCTCCCCTTCCGCAGGTGCGAAAACACCAGTAACAGCAACTCAGCAATAGCAAAACCATTCCAAACTCCCCGTTAACCACCCGAAACCATCCCTAGCCCCTCGGGACCACAACCAAACATACTGACGCATCACGTAGGGTCATTCAAACTTAGTCGAGCCTTCGAAACACCAAACACAACATCAAAAACCCCAAAACACATCGAATTCAAGCCTATGAACTTTGAATTTTCTAAATTCCACCAACTATGCCGAAACTACCCAAAACAAATTCGATTGACCTGAAATTTTGCAGACATATCCAGAATGACATTAGGAACATGTTCCAACTTCGGAATTCCATTCCGACCCCGATAGCCTATTTTCCACTGCCGATCGGAAATCGCCAAAAACTAACTTTCGCCAATTCAAGCCTAATTCTACATCGGACATCACAAAAATATTCCGAACACACTTCTAAGTCCCAAATCACCTAATGAAGCTATCCGAGCCATAAAATCCATATTCCGAGGTCGTTTACCAACAAGTCAACTCCCGATTGACTTTTCCAACTCTGAGGCTACTTTTAGAGACTAAGTGTCTCAACTCCTTCTTTAACCACTCCGAACCCGAACTGACCAAATCTAACACATCATGAACAGTCTAACCAAGCTATGACAAGGCAGAAATAATGAAAATAATGCATGTTCTACGTAACGACCGACCGGGTCGTTACATTCTCCCTCTCTTAAACAAACGTTCGTCCTCGAACGGGTCTAGAAACATACCTGGAGTCTCAAACAAGTGAGGATATCTGCTCCGCATCTCCCGTTCGGTCTCCCAAGTAGCCTCCTCCACTGGCTGACCTCTCCACTGCACCTTCACTGAAGCTATCTCCCTTGACCTCAACTTTCTAACCTCGCGAGCCAAAATAGCCACTGGATCCACCTCGTAAGACATATCATCCTCGAGCTGAACTGTGCTGAAGTCCAAAACATGAGACGGGTCACCAACATACTTTCGAAGCATCGACACATGGAATACTAGATGAACATTAGACAAGCTGGGTGGCAAAGCAAGTCTATAAGCCACCTCTCCAACCTTTTGAAGCACCTCAAAAGGACCAATGAACCGGGGACTAAGCTTGCCCCTCTTCCCAAACCTCAAGACACCTTTCATGGGTGACACCTTCAGCAGTACCTTATCACCCTCTATGAAAGACACATCCCGGACCTTTCCGGTTCGCATAGCTCTTTTTCCTAGACTGGGCCGTGTGAAGCCGCTCCTGAATCAACTTCACCCTCGCCAACGCATCCTAAATCAAGTCTGGGCCTAATAGCATGGCCTCGCCGGGCTCGAACCAACCAACCGAGGATCTACACCTCCTACCATATAAAGCCTCATACGGCGCCATCTGAATACTGGATTGGTAGCTGTTATTATATGCAAACTCTGCTAGAGGCAGAAACGGATCCCACGAGCCACCAAAATCAATCACACATGCACGCAACATGTCTTCCAAGATCTGAATAGTTCGCTCTGACTGCCCGTCGGTCTGAGGATGAAATGTTGTGCTCAACTCTACCTGTGTGCCCATACCTCTCTACATAGCCCTCCAAAACTGAGATATGAACTAGGTACCTCTGTCAGAAATGATAGAAACTGGACTCCATGCAATCGGACAATCTCCCTGATGTAGATACCGGCTAACCTCTCTGAAGTATAAGTAGTACTGATAGGAATGAAGTGCGCCGACTTGGTCAGTCGATCCACAACGACCCAAATAGCATCAAATCCCTTTGAAGTCCGTGGAAGCCCAACTACAAAGTCCATAGTGATCCGCTCCCACTTCCATTCCGGAATAACTAACTCCTGAAGCAATCCACCTGGTCTCTGGTGCTCATACTTGACCTCCTGGCAGTTGAGGCACCGTGCTACATACTCAAAAATATCTCTCTTCATCCGCCTCCACCAATACTGTTGTATCATGTCCTGGTACATCTTCGCGGCACCCGAATGGATAGAATACCGCGAGTTATGGGCCTCTGCTAATATCAACTCTCGAATCCCATATACATTGGGCACAAAAATACGGCCATGCATCCTCATAAATCCGTCATCACCAATAGTCATATCCCTGGCATCACCTCGACGGACCCTGTACTGAAGAACCAACAAGTGTCGGTCATCATACTGGCTCGCTCTAATCTGATCATAGAGAGTAGACCGGGAAGCCATGCTAGCTAATACCCACGGAGGCTCTGACAAATCCAATCTCACAAGCTGCCTTGCTAAGGCCTGAACATCATGTGCCAAGGGTCGCTCTGCTTCTGAAAGATAAGATAGACTCCCCAAACTCCCTGCTCGGCGACTCAGGGCGTCGGCCACTACATTGGCCTTCCCTGGATGATATAGGATGGTGAGGTCATAATCCTTGAGGATCTCCAACCATCTCCTCTGACGTAAGTTCAGATCCTTCTGCTTCAGCAGATACTGCAAGCTACGATGGTCACTGAAAAACTCACACTGCACCCCATACAAATAGTGACGCCGAATCTTCAAAGCATGAACAATGGAAGCTAGCTCAAGGTCGTGCACTGGAAAATTCTTCTCGTGCACCTTCAACTGTCTGGACGCGTAGGCAATCACCCTACCGCCCTGCATCAGAACCGCTCCCAAGCCAACTCTAGAAGCATCACAATAGATTGTGTAAGAACCCGAACCAGTAGGCAAGACCAATACCGGAGCTGTAGTCAATGCTGACTTGAGCTTCTGGAAGCTCTCGTCACACTCATCGGACCATCTGAATGGAGCACCCTTCTGGGTCAATCTGGTCAGTGGTGAAGCAATAGAAGCAAATACTTCCACAAAGCGACGGTAATAACCCGCCAATCCAAGGAAACTCCTAATCTCTGTAGCTGAGGACGGTCTGGGCCAACTCTGCACCGCCTCAATCTTCTTCGGATCCACCTGAATACCCTCACTAGACACCACGTGCCCCAAGAAAGCTACTGAACCAAGCCAAAACTCACACTTGGAGAACTTTGCATAAAGCTTCTCCTCTCTCAACCTCTGCAACACAACCCTCAACTGCTGAGCGTGCTCCTCCTGGCTACGAGAATACACCAGGATGTCATCAATGAACACAATGACGAATCAATCAAGGTAAGGCTAAAACACGTTGTTCATCAAATGCATGAACGCGGCTGGGGCATTGGTCAACCCAAATGACATAACCAAAAACTTGTAATGACCATATCTGGTCCTGAAAGCAGTCTTCAGAATATCAGAATCCCGAATCTTTAGCTGATGGCACCAGACCTCAAGTCAATCTTGGAGAACACCCTAGCTCCCTAAAGCTGATCAAATAAGTCATCAATACTGGGAAAAGGATACCGGTTCTTCACCGTAACCTTGTTCAACTGCCTATAGTCAATGCACATGCTCATAGAACCATCCTTCTTCTTTACGAACAACACTGGTTCCCCCCAAGGAGAAACACTAGGCCAAATGAACCCCTTATCTAGGAGTTCCTGAAGCTGCTCTTTCAATTCTTTCAACTCTGCTGGGGCCATGTGGTAAGGTGGGATAGAGATAGGTTGGGTTTCTAGTAACAAGTCAATGCCAAAATCGATGTCCCTTTCAGGTGGCATGCCAGGCAGGTCTGCAGGGAATACGTCCGGAAACTCACGGACCACATGAACAGAATCAATAGAAGGAGTCTCACTACTAACATCCCTCACAAAGGCCAGATAAGACTCACATCCCTTTCCAATCATACGCTAAGCCTTCAGATAGGAAATAACTCTACTAGGCACATACTCCACCGAACCTCTCCACTCAATCCTCGGTAGTCCGGGCATAGCTAAGGTCACTGTCTTGGCGTAAAAGTCAAGAACACCATGGAACGGAGATAGCCAATCCATGCCCAATATCACATCGAAGTCAACCATGCTGAGCATTAATAGGTCTGCCCGGGTCTCTAAACCCCCAATAGATATAACACAAGACCGGTACACCCAGTCTACCACAACAGTATCCTCCACTGGAGTCGACACATGAACAGATGAAATCAAAGACTCACGGGGCGTATCCAAGAAATGTGCAAAGTATGATTAAACATATGAATACGTGGAACCAGGATCAAATAATACCGAAGCATCCCCGTGGCAGATTGAGATAATACTTGTAATCACTACATCTGAAGCTATGGCATCTGGTCTAGCTGAAAGTGCATAGAAACAGGCCTGTGCCCCACCTGATCGACCTCCCCCTCTAGGGCGACCCTCACTGACTGGCCTCCACCCCGGGCTGCCTGAGCGGGTAGTGTAGAAACTGGTGCTGAAGCTGGAGGCTGGCTCCTGTGCTGAAATGAACCACCAGAAAGGTGGGGACAATACCTCTTGATGTGACCCGGATCCCCACACTCAAAGCAACCCCTTTCAGCAAATGACGGTGGGGACTGAAGGGCACCCCTAGGACCAGAGTAGCTGCTAGAAAAGCCATGTGCCGAGGAACCCTGAACTGATGGTGGCCGGGATGAGCTCTGGGATGGAAGTGCACTAAATGAGGAACAACCCGGGTGAGAGATACGGGGACCGTGTCCTGACCAAGCACCGCTGTAAACTAGACGAGCTGGCGGAGAAAGCCTGAATGTACGGCCTCTGCTATACTGAGACTGACCTCCCAAGTGAACACCACCATAACTATCAGATCCTCGAGGCCTCTTGGCCTCCCTCTCAACATGCTTCTGGCGGCACACGGACTCAATCTCCTTGGCTATGTCAACTACCTCTTCAAAAGAAGCGCTAGATACCCTCTCCCTGGTTACAAAGATCCATAACTGATATGTGAGACCATCAACAAACCTCTGGATCCTCTCTCTGTCTGTGGGAACTAGCCAGATGGAATGACGGGCTAACTCAGAGAACCTCATCTCATACTGCGTCACGGTCATGTCTCCCTGACACAACTGCTCAAACTCTCTGCGCATCTCCTCTCTGCGGGATTGTGGTATATACTTCTCCAAAAAGAGAATGGAGAACCGGTTCCATGTAAGGGGCACTGCATCCACGGGTCTACGCCTCTCATAGGCCTCCCACCAAGCAAGTGCAGCTCCTGAAAACTGGAAGGTAGTAAATAGGACCCCACTGGCCTCTAATATCCCTGTTGTGCGTAGTATCCTCTGACACTTGTCCAAGAAGGCCTGGGCATCTTCGCTCTCTGTACCACTAAAAGTCAGAGGCTGGAGTCTGCTGAACCTCTCCAACCTACGCTGCTCATCATCAGCTAAAGCTGGGACCACATAATCATGTACCGGAGCAATCAGTTGCACTAGAACTGCCCAAGTTGTCTGAAGTCCCTGGGTGACCTGCTCAGGTGTCCGGGTAGCTGGGGTCTGAATGCCTCCACTGGCCTGAGAAGTAGTAGCAGTAGTGGACATAGAGATGGCCTATGCCAAACTAGTGCACACCGTCAAAATCTGAGCTAGGGTCTCCTGAAGACCCGGAATCACAATGGGCATTGCTGGTGCCTAAGCCTGCCCCGCTGGAATCTCAGCTGCGGGGACCTGATCCTGAGCAATGGTATGGTCCACAGGTGTTGTTCTGGCTACTGTGCGGGTTGCACCCCTCCCTCTGCCACGGCCTCGACCTCTAGCTGGTCCTGCTTGTGTCTGATCACCACTACTGGTAGCACGAGTCCTCACCATCTGTGAGAGAATGAAACAATAAAAGTTTAGTTCCGTAATTCAATAGAGTCGCACGACAGAATTCAAAATGTGCAATTTTCCTAAGGGTTATGTAGCCTCTCGAAGATAAGTACAGACGTCTCTGTACCGGTCCGCAAGACTCTACTAAACCTTTTCATGACTGGTGAGACCTATTCAACCTAAGGCTCTGATACCAACTTGTCACGACCCAATTTTGGAGTCGTGATGGCGCCTATCGTGAAACCAGGCCAGCCACCTATTGTAACTAATCCTGAACCGTTATTAAGGAAAATAACATTTTTCAACTGTCTGAAGTAAAATATAATAAAGATATGTATTTAAAAGGAACTTATGAAACAAAAACCAAAAATCTACAACTCCCAGATCCGGTGTCACACAGTCATGAGCTGCTACTACATAAATGTAGAAAAAGGGAAAATGACTATCAGAGTCTAGAATAAATATGACAGGTAGGAAGGGAAGAGAATGACGAGATCACAATCGCCAGCTGCTGCCTCGTCAACTCTGATGAAACTGCTACTACTCACTGACCCGAGCTGAGTCCCGGTGTACCTGGATCTGCACACAAGGTGCAGGGTATAACGTGAGTACACCAACTCAGTAAGTAACGAAAACAACCTATGGGCTGAGAGGTAGTGAAGGACTAAACCTCCGATAATTATGAACAACAATATATAACTTGGACATGACAGTAATATATCAGAAAATCAACAAGATGCACCAATTTATGTCTGTAGCCCTGCATACCAGCATGAATTCATATGGGATCAAGAATAATGTGTACTTAGTAATCAAACTCTCATAAGTGGTCCACTCAGTACTAGAATTTGGCCTTCCGTCCCGGGGAAAGTCCATCCCGGATATTACGAAAACACAAGTGACATTGTTACCTAGTATTGAGGAAAAAGGCCGATCCAGCCCCACGGAGAAGATCCATCTCCGGAACATATCACTCGGACAAGATCCATGTCCAAGGAAGATCCATCCCTCAATATATGTGCACTCACTGGGGGTGTAAAGACTCCGGAGGGGCTCCTATAAGTCCAAGCGCTATCTCAAGCCAACGAAGGCATGAATCCAGGATCGATGCGGTGTGGAGTCCGACCTCATAAGTGTCTCAAACCAGGCTCCAAGCCTCACTCATTCAGTACCTTCCAGTCTCACTCACAATGTTCTAGCATATGAAAAATCAGCCCAAAACAATGATAATATAGAATAAACTAGCAACTTATGAGACTGAGGCATGAAACATATACTATAACAGGACTGGGTACATGAAAACAATAATCACAGATAGAGACAACAGAAATTGACCGTTCCGGTCTCAACATATCAGCATGAAGCCTTAACATTTATACTTAGCATGATTTCTAATACGTTCAAGGTAAATGCAACCTTCACAGTACAAGTAACAACCGGAGATAGCCCTTTAGACAGTGTCATGGGATGAGCCAGGCCACAATATTCGGTGTACACCCACATGCCCGTCACTTGGCAAGTGTGTCACCTTTATTTAATATCAAATATCAGATAACTTGGGGTTTCGAACCCTCAGTTCCAAGGTTGAAGACGTTACTTACCTCAAAACCGGCTAAAACACTACTCCGCAGTGCCCTTGCCTCTAAATTCGGCCCCTGAGCGCTCCAAATGTACCAACAATCAGATGTATATCATTATAATATGCTAAGGAACGAATCCCAATCGAAAATTATCAAAAATACTCAAAAATCCCGAAATTGGTCAAACCCGACCCCCGGGCCCACGTCTCAAAACTCGATAAAATTTACACCACAAGAATCCTCGTCCTCCCACGAGTCTATACATACCAAGAACACTGAAATCAAAGTCCCAATGACCCCTTAAATTCCCATTTTAAAGCCTCTTAGTCTCAAGCCCTAATTACCCAATTTGCACAGATGTTTTCTCTAATATCCCATCATAAATCCGACCTTTAATCACATATAAATGAGTTTAGAGTCCAAAAACCTTACCTCAATGAAGCACTATCGAATTCCCTCCGCAAAAACCCTTCAAAAGCTTCAAACCCGGATAAAATATTGAGAAAAATGGCTAAAATTCGCGAAGGCACGCTTTTATACCTTCTGCCCAGTGGTTCCGCACCTATGACCACTTACTCGCACCTGCGGAACCTCACCTGCGGATCCCAGGTGTGCACCTGCGGAAAACTCCAAGGCCCTTGTAAAGACCCGTAAAATTTCGTGTTTAAAATAATGCCCAAATAAGCCCCCGAGTTGTTATATCGGTGGAAGTTCTTAAAACGGACCTTGATTTTGTAAAAGTACCCCGGGATTTGAAAGAACTTAATTTTTCCATAAATTTGGGTGTTATGCAACGCACTATGCGATCGCATAACGTGTATGCGGACCGCATAGTGGTCGCATACACGGGCAGATCACTGCCAACTGAAGGGGTGTTATGCGATGCAAAATGCGATCGCATAACGTGTATGCGGACCGCATAGTGGTCGCATACACGGGAACAATGTTTCCAAATTTTGGCTCACCTGAGGGCCATTATGTGGACCGCATGTCAGGAATGCGACTGCATATTCGACACGGTCTGTTAATTTTCTAAATTTTTATACCTGCCCCCCTTTCATTTTAACTGGTTTCTGAACAAAATAGAGAGAAGTAAGAGTGGGTTCTA
>MDKH01172835.1:0-23690 GCA_005239495.1 Nicotiana undulata
CCCGCCCCGCCCCGCATCAGACAAAACCCGCCCCGCCCCATTGCCATCCCTAATTCCGTCAGACAAAGAGAGAAAAGAGTGTGGCGGAGAACCATTTGATGAGTATATAAATGTTTCGGAAGACCAGGGGAGTATTTTGTTTTGTTTTGGTTTGTATTTTGTTTTTGTTCTTTGGGTTTTCTCAATTCGTATTCCGTATTTTAATTAACGGTAAAAGGTCAAATATATCCCTGTACTATTGAATATAGTATATAAAAAGGCTCTGTTATACTATTAGTTCTTTTAAGTCTCCACTGTTACTGTTTTTAATATTTTTACCCTTTCTTTAACGGAGGGGACACGTGTTTAATTTACATGCAACTTTCAGACCCAATTTCAATACCCATCCCACCATTAAGACTCGACCCACCCTTTTCAATAACCCATACCCCAATTAAATGAAAACCCCACTGAAATGAAAACCCATATCCCACCATTCCCGTTTTGTCTCTCTTTTACTAAGCCCTAATTTTGTCTATCTTCTCTAAGTCTGAGGTCTTCACTGAAGTTTGGCGATAGAAGGTCTGCGATTTAGGGCTGGACGAGTTCAAAAGTACCATCTTTCTTCATGAAATTGTTTATTTTTTTGTTTTTTAGCCGATTTGTTATGCTATTTTGTTGAATGTTATAGCTGGTATAGGGTTTGTGTTATAGGGTTTTGAATAATTTTTTAAAGGTGGTTTAGGGTTTCTTATTTTTGTATTTTTTACACTTTCTGTTGTTATCTAGACAGTGGTATAAAGAAATTGGTTGTTTTTTGTTTGGTAGTAAAGAAATGGGTCCAATCTCTCATTGGCATGTCGGCTTCTTTTTGGGTTATTTGTTGTGTTGTGAATTCTTTACTAAGGGAGAGCCCTCATAGTGCCACTTTAAATGCAGATTCTCTGTTTCTTTATTATTGGGGAGGGGGGGACCTCACTTGTTTATGCCTATTTTTTTACTGCCTCTTTTGTTGGTTAGTTTACTGTTTATTCTTATTTTTTTCTGTCTTTTGTTTGTTGCATGTTTGCAGAAGTCAGTGATGGTATTAATTGACTTAATATTTAATTATGGTGGTGACTGGATTTGCAACCCACAAGTGCAATATCCAAAGAAAGTGCAGCACATTAAGAAAGGGTATGACCCAGACCTTCTATCTTTTGTTGATTTAGTGAATGAGTTCATAGAAAATCTAGGGTATGTAGGGGTTCAACAACTAATAGTTGAAGGCCCTTGTGGTACACTTTATGATATTGTAGGGGATGAGGGTATTACACCTTTGTTGAAGCTAATTTGTAATGAATATAGAGTAATCAACCTATTTGTTGTTGATGAATGTGATCCTCCCTTGCATAATATATTCAATATTGTAGACCACAATGTGAATGAGGTTGGTACCGATTGTAGCTTGAGTGATATAGGGTCTGACTCTAGTTCTGATGGGTATGATTCTGAAGAGCTGAAACTTTTAAAATCACAAAAAAAGAGGGAGACAACTGATGAACTTAGTGAGTACAAGGAGTTGTATAAGGGTATGACCTTTAAGGATACTGCAGAAGCTAGAAAGTGTCTTAAGTTGTATTCTTTGGTCAATAAGAAAGAACTGAACTTGGAGAGAGTGACAAGATTAGGGTTAGGTACTTGCACAAACACTAAAGATTGTCCTTTTGTTTGTTTAGTATCCAAGGAAGGGGATGCTGGGGTTAAAATTAAGACCCTAAATCCAAACCATAGTTGTGGCACTTCATTTGATAATTCTAATGTTGACTATCACACAATAGCTCAATACTTCAAGAGGAAGTTACAAGATGATCCAAAATATAAGGTAAGGGAGATGAGGGCTGACTTGAAGAAGATATTTGAGTTAAATGTTAGTCATGGGAAGTGCAAGAGGGCAAAGAGGATGGTATTGGAGACTCTAGAGGGCAGTTTTACTGATGAATACAATAAGCTTGAGGCTTATGCTATTGCATTAAGGGAAAGTAATCTTGGAAGTGACATTGTTATCAATCTTTCAAAAAATGCACTTGCTGAAGGGAAAAGAAGATTTCTTAGGAGGTACATTTGCTTTCAAGCAATGAAAATGGGTTTTAGTTTGGGGCTTAGACCATATATTGGTGTTGATGGTACATTCTTAAAGAGGAAGGGCAAGGGGATTTTGCTAGTTGATGTTGGTCAGAATAGTAGCAATCACTTCTACCCTTTGGCATGCGCAGTTGTTGACAAAGAAAAAAAGGCAACCTGGATTTGGTTTATGGAATTACTGAAGAATTTCTTGAACCTCAAAGATGGTGAAGGGATCACTTTCATGTCAGACATGCAAAATGTAACTTTCCTGTTTTTTGGTGTTTTATTCATTTAATACTTCCTGTTTTTTTTTTTTTTAAATCAGTCATATTTATGCACACTTTCTATTTTTTTGGTTGAAAATAAGTCAGTTCTACACACACTATTTATGGAGGTAACTTTCGTGTTGAAATTCAACAATTTCTTATGCATAGAAATAATTAGTTTTATGGAGGCATATTTGTCATTTATGTTCCTATTTTGTTTTGGTTGAAACTGTTTTTAATTAAAGCTGTCACTGTAAAATGTAACTTTCCTGTTGAAATTCAATAGTTTCTTATGCTAAGTTCCTATTTTTTTGTTGCAAAATAGTTAGTTTTATGGAGGTAAATTTCCTGTTGAAATTCAGTTCTTTGTTATGCACAGAAACTATTATTTTTGTTGCAAAACAGTTAGTTTTATGGAGGCATATTTGTCATTAAGTTCCTGTTATTTTTTTTTGGTTGAAACTGTTTTTTCCTGTTGAAAAATTAGTCAGTTTTGTGCACAGAAACAGTTAGTTACTTAACTGTTTTATTTGGTTGAAAATATATAGGGATTAACTGAAGCTGTCAGAACTGTCCTTCCAGAAGCACACCACAGATTCTGTGTCAGGCATATTGAGGCCAACTGGTGCAAATCATTTAACACTGGAGAGCACAATAAGCTGCTTTGGTGGTGTGCATGGTCCACATATGAAGAGGAATTCAAAGATCAACTCAAGAAATTAGGAGAATTGAAGAAGGAAGCTGTTGAGGGTCTGTTGAAGTATCCACCTCAAAGATGGTGCAGAGCTTACCTGGATACTGTATGCAAGAATCAATCAGTTGATATTAACCTGACTGAATCCTTTAACAAATGGATTCTGGATGCTAGATTCAAGCCAATAATTAAGATGCTGAAGAATATAAGACTCAAGGTCATGAACATGATAAGGATTCATGAAGATAAAGTGAAGACATGGGCTACTGAATTCAGTCCTAAAAGCATGCAATTGAATAGTGAGTATCTACAGATTGGTCAATGTTGTAAAGTAAATGGCAATGGTGACAATGGGTATGAAGTGATTGAGGCAGGTGATAAACATTGTGTTGGGTTGGATTTGGGGCTGTGTAGTTGCAGGGCATGGGGCCTTACTGGAATCCCATGCCCTCATGATATTGCAGCTATGCTCCATAAGAATAAGACCTACTAACAGGAATGAATTGGTGGTTTAGCAAGGAGGCATACTTGTTAACTTATAAACACAAGTTACAACCTGTTCAAGGTGAAAATTTTGGAAAATTGAACCTTCCCAAGCAATGGAACCACCAGATTTTGTGAAGATGGCTGCCAGGACAAAGGTTAAAAGGGACAGGGAGAAGAATGAAGCAATTAAAAGGCAAAGAGAGTGGTCTTTGTCCATAAAGGGTAGGGTGATGACTTGTGGTAAATGTGGACAATCAGACCATAATGCAAGAACCTGTGGCATGGTAAATGAACCTTAATTATCTTGTTGTATTTAGTTTTATTTGTGTTTGAATATATTACCTCAATTATATGTGTATATCACCTCAATTATCTTCTTTGTTTAACAACCATCAAAGGGAAAAGGCAAGGCAAAGCAACCTCAAAAGAAGCAAAGATCTGTAATAGATGAGGAAACAAAAGAAGATTATCAGCGCCTCCAGTATCTCAACCTAGTCAAGGCACTGAATTTACCTTTATGCCAACACCTACATCTAGGAGAGTTGGCCAGTCAAGCAAGACTGTAGATGCTAACATCCCAGAACTTGTCAATGATGAAGATGCTGCTGTTAGGCCGATGACTATATCAGAAATTATGACAAGACTTCAAAAGAGGCAAAAACTAGTTATACCAACTGGTACAAGATCAATTGACTTCACAGGCGACACCAATGGTGTTAGTGAGCCAAAGATCTTCCATTTACACCACCATCACTTACCTGGAAGGGACAGTCAGCTATAACTGGGAATCAACTAGAGAAGCAAAGGCAACAGAGGATTGGGAAGCTACAAGCAAGGAAAGGAAAATGAACCTTGAGTTTGGGACTATTTTGTTTTGTTTTTGGGATGTAATTTGTACAATCCGACCACAATTTTGTAGTATTTAATGGTCTTTGATGTTGTTGGTACTGAAATTTGAAATGGATGTCATCTTATAACTTAGTATTGTAAGTTTTTGGGGTTATAGAATGACATCCAATTATCAAGACATGTATTTACTGTTGTGACAGTACATTTTAGATGGTTAATATTTAATGTCCATGACGGTACATTTAGGAATGGTATAGTTACTGCTGTTTTTATGTAGTTACTGTTGTTAATATAGTTAATGCTCTTGGTGTAGTTACTTCTGTTGGTATAGTTACTGCTGTAGAAAATAGCTTGGTATAGTTACTGCACATTAATACAATTGGTATATTCTCTTAAGACAGATTGATGTCGTGTATCTAATAACACAGCTTTGACTCTCTTAAGTCTGCTCTCCTGGCAGCTTCAGATCCATAGGCCTTCAGCATGGCAGGGATACTTGGTGTATATTCGAGTAAGAATATAGGTCATCTTGCATTTCATTTTGGAGCAATTATATATCCCCTAGGAACAAAAAACAGATAAAGGGTACTTGGAATATCAAACCTATAACTCAGCAACAAATAAAAAATAAGGATACAATTCATGTGGCTCATCACTCCCAGTTAATGATAGGACACCGATAACAGACAGTGTTCAACTACTATGGCAGCATAAAGCTATGCAGTTTACCATCACCATCATCGAAACCATTGAACAAGAGTGGATGTGAGTTAAGTTGGTCATCTGTTTTGGGTTCAGGAAATGATAATCCCCCCAAATTGGCAACAATTTGGTCACAAAAATATCAGCAACCTTGTTGTTCTTCATCAATGGTAAGCAAGCTTATTTGATCATTTTCTTTGATGTACATATACATCGTCATTGCAATTAACTTCATCCGAAATACAATATAAAGTTATGAAATCAAAAACTTCATTGCAATTAACTTCATCCGAAATACAAAAAGTTATGAAATCAAAAACTTCATTGCCCTAAACTTCATCCAAAATACAAAATAAAGTTATGAAATCAAAAACTTCATTGCCCTAAACTTCATCCGAAATACAAAATAAAGTAATGAAATCAAAAACTTCATTACAAAATACTGCATAATGTCCACCAACACAATACTACATATTCATAGCTTCATCTCATCATGAAAGCAGTAACAAATCCAACAAATAGCGTGCATGAAATTATAATGAACATCTTCAACTTCAATAATTTTTCTTCCAACTCTCTTGCTTTGTTCGCTTCAACAATATTTATAGCCTCTAATGCATCCACTTTTTGCATCAGCCTGTCCTTTTCAATCTTGCCGGCATCCAATGCGTTATTCAGAGTATTAACCTGAACTTGAGCAACTTCCAACTTCGACTTGAAATTATTAATTACGACCAAAGCTCTGTCCGGTAAGACTTAATCTTGCCACTCCCAAAAACCACATGATTCATTCTTACAAACAAAATCCAAACAACATATAATGAGAAAACTAACTAAAATGAAACTTTGTTAAAAATGTCGAAATTATATAAATCTGTAGATATATATCACTTACTTCAGGTTTCGCGCACTTATAGAATCTCGTACCAGGATTATAAACAGTGGTTGAAGTGAAGTGGTTGGCAATATCACCACAAAAGCACCTCCTTTTCGAAGAACAACTGGATTCAGACATAAGCACCCACTTATCCGGCCTTAATTGATAAGGGAAAGAAAGAAAATCGAACAGATACAGGCGAAATTCAAGTTCAACTATGGAGGAAACAAGAAAATATGAAGGACACAATTGTAGTGTAAAGAGAAAATAGATAATGAAATAGAACTGATACAAACGAGAGTTTTCATTTAAGTGGGGTTATTTATTTAATTGGGTTATGGGTTATTGTAATGGGTGGGTCAGATCTTAATGGTGGGATGGGTATTTAACTTGGGTCTAAAAGAAAGGATAAAAATATTAAAAATAGTAACGGTGGGGACTTAAAAGAACCAATAGTATAACAAAGCCTTTTTATATACTATATTCAATAGTATAGGGGTATATTTGACCCTTTATCTTTTAATTAAGGTGCAGAAATACTTATCAACCCGTCATAATTTTTAGTGCGATTGGATTTCGGTTTGATGAGAAGTACTTCTCAAAACTTATGTCTCTTAGCTTTTCGTTTAGTTTATCTTAAGCAGAATAGTATTATCTTTTTATTTTTATATTTAGTTAATTCTCAAATACACTATTCTCATCTTACTTTTATCAACACTCTATTATAAGAATATCATGATATGTTTAAGACCATAAGATCCAAATGTTACTTTTTATATATTATACATATCTTTATTTAAAAGTACAAGATTTTAAAATATTTTTATATTCTTAAACTTCCTATTCAGGATAAATAAGACACATCAAATGAAACAAGTGGATTATTAAGCACTATAGTAAAGTCTCTCTATAGTAGTGTTATATCATCATTTTACTATAATAATTAAAAAAAGTTATCAGTACAAACAACGCCCTTATAGATATTTGACTGCATGTATTATTTTTCTGCATATCTATTAAGGAAAGTGTTTATTCTAGCTCTACACAATCCTGTTAAATTTTCTCACACAATTATTAGACATTATCCCTTGAACAAGCTTTATAATTTTACATAAAGAAAAATAATTGTTAAAATTTCTCACATAATTATTAGACTTTAATCCCTTGAACAAGCTTTATAAATTTACAAAAAGAAAAACAAATGATGTACGTTTATGAACATATTAAAGCCGCCTTGAATTGTTTTGACAATAATTAGTTGATTACCAATCTTTTTTTATTTTTTCGCTTAGTGTTCAAGTGATGTCTAGCAAAGATCAAATTATCTCACTCCAAAACAAAAATCAACATGTTTGAATGACAACAATCTCCTTTCACTTATTTATTAATTAAAAAGAAAAAAGAAGAAGAAGCCTTTAGTTCTTAGTATACTGTTGTTATAATTAAGAAAAAACGCCAAATATACTCATGTACTATTGAAAATAGTTGAAATACACTTTTCCTTTGAGTATCGGTTCAATTATACCCTCATTGTTACACCTTTGCACTGATTTATCCCTAATTTAGACGGAAGGACATGTGGCATCGCTGGAACACCTCAACTCATCCCTAATTTTAATACCCGGTTAAAATTAAACTCGCCCACCTATTCGGCCTGATTTTTACCCATTCTTCATACCCAGTTCCCCCACTTAAAAACCTCTTAAAATAAACCTAAGTCCAAATAAAAGTGGTCTCTTAGCTTTCATCCTTCTTTTTAGAGGGAATTCAAATTCAACTACTAAATTAGAAAAAAGAAGTTATTTTATTTTATCCAGTATGAAAATTTACACTAAAGAAAATAATTAATTCTGTTGTTGCAAAGGTAATATTTGGAATCTCCACGTTAAGGAAAAATTAGGTAAAGAAAAGTTGGTATGAAAATTTAAGTGTGCACCACACTTTACAATTGAAGATTGATGCCATCATTGAAAGTGAGAGGATTCAGTGGCGGAAAAAGAGTATTTATGAAGGAAAAATTGGGGAAGATTTGATTTAAAGATATGGTTTATTTTGAGGGGTGTTTTTGACCGAGGAAAATTAGGTCGAATAATGAGTAAAAATCAGGGGCATACTTTAACTTGAATAATGTATTGAAATTGGGGACGAATTGAGGTGTTCTTGCCCGTCTAAATTAGGAGTAAATTAGTGCAAAATTATAACAGAAGGGGTATTATTAAACGGATACTCAAATAGAGGATATATTTAAACTTTTTTCGATAGTACATAGGTATATTTGATCCATTTTCGTTAAGCAAAAGTTACTAGAAGTCTATACAAGATGCTTCCACAATCTTCTCTTTTAGATTTTCTTTTGTGATTATTTAGAATTTCAGTATTGATACCATGAAATGAAATTAGTAATCTATACTCTCTTATAGCCAAACCTAAATTAGGGGTGTTCGTGATTTGATTTGAATCTTCATTTTTTTTTTTTAAATCTCAAAATGAAAACTAAATCAATTCTATCTGTCAAATCAAACCATCATATTAGATAATTTTGTTTATACTAAGCTTTCATATAGAAGTATAACTATAATCTTTTCACATGTTACATTCTTATCAATTGTAAACAAAGATGGAGGATGACGTTAAAAAATTCAAAATCAAATAGGATTAAAATTGATGCAAACATTAATAAATTATTCATAGCCCGTTTTAATTATTGGATTCATAATTAAATATTTTTACATATTTAATAAATTTTCTAATATAAATATAAGATCTAAACAAAAGCTATGAATTTCATTTGTACCCGTACTTAATACGATAATTCTGCCCCTGGATGTTGCATACCCTTTTCATTTCTGGATTTTAAAATAAAGCATGCAAATAATAACTTGTGTGGGAGAACCCACGCATTTATCAAACTAATAAATATACAATATGTATCTTTTTACATAAGATCATTTGTAAATTTGTATACGGTTAGAATGAGCTTGCCTTTCTTATGACTAATCGAAGTTGGATCATGATAGGCCACAGTTTAGCTTCGTGTTATATTGAGCCTCAGTATGAAATTAGATTACTGAACCTTTAATTTAGAGACCGACCAAAGCCGAAATCGGCTGAGATAGAGACCAAACAGAACTGAGATCAAGCGAGACCGATGGAGGTTTACTTAGTCAAGTAACAGTAAGTTGTAATATCCGTAATCGTGCAAGGTTCACGGCGCATCTCAGCACGTATCAAAAATGAGGTTGATTAATTATCCAATCATGTGATTTCTTGTTGTATTTAAAATTATACCATAAGTAGAACTCCACTACTATATAAAAGGGGTCTAATCATTTGTAAAGGGCTAATAATTTGTAAAGGGATCTGATTCACGCAATTCAAAGAAATATACTATTATTTTCTTTAAGCTTTCAACACCATGTTACTTTGTTCATATTTTATTTTGCCCATTCATTTGGTTCGAGGGTAACTTATCTTGAGGGCCAAAGATGCACGTATCATTTTGGTTTGCCTTTATTTTTCTTTACGGTCAATTCAATACCAATTTACATATTTTCTTAGTTGACCTCGATGGAGTCCCAACCGTAGACCCAATCAACATCAGTTCCCATGTTGCCATTAATGCAAATCTGGTCGTCGACCCCGAGAATAGCGTCCACAGAGACGTTCAATTAGCTGGTCAGAGTACACAGGGCGACAAAGAAAGCGGGATCAACCTTCGAGTGATATTCGAAATGTTGCATGCTCAACAAGCTGCAATAGCACAACTCCAAAATCAGAACCATGCACTGAGCAGGGTCGAGCCCGAGCCATTGCAAGAAGTTATTCATAGGGCCGAATTGGTGTTAAGAAGATCAAACGGAAATGAATCAGGGACCGACTCCGCTATCATGAAGATGCTCGAGGAGTTGACAAAGCTATTTGAATCGGGGGAGAAGAAGATTGAAGAAAATGACAAGAAGGTGGAAACATATAACTCCAGAGTTGATCAAATTCTGGGGGCACCACCGATTTTGAAGGTCTTGTATTCAAAGAAGTTCGTACAAAAGCCCTTCACCTAGAGCGGGCTCCAAAACCAATTTCCAAAAATTTTCGCATGCCAGAAATTCCCAAGTACAACGGAACGACCAACCCCAACGAGCATGTCACTTCTTACATGCGCGATTAAGGGATATGATCTGGAAGACGATGAGATCAAGTCCGCATTGTTGAAGAAATTCGGGGAGACCCTATCAAAGAAAGCAATGATATGGTACCATAATTTGCCACCTAACTCTTTTGATTCTTTTGCCATGCTTGCAGATTCCTTCGTTAAGGCACACACCAGAGCTATAAAGGTCGAGACTAGGAAGTCGGACCTCTTCAAGGTGAAACATAAAGATAACGAGATGCTTAGAGAGTTTGTGTCTCGGTTCCAAATGGAAAGTATGGATCTACCACCACTTTCCAATGATTGGGACATTCAGGCCTTCACTCAAGGATTAAACGTACAAATCTTGGTGGCCTCACCACAATTAAAGCATAACTTGATCGAATACCCAGCTGTCACCTGGGCCGATGTGCATAATCGGTATTAGTCCAAGATTAGGGTTGAAGAAGACCAGCTGGGGGCTCCTTCCAGGCCCGTTTATCCTATCAGGACCGTCGACAGAGTCAAAAGGGACATTGACCGAGAACCATAGTGAAATAGGGATCTCTACCAGCTATACAATGGAGATCGGAGAAGCAACGGACCTGGATGCAATCCCGTTTGAGATGAAAGGATAAATGATCCGGGTCAGAGCTCTCGAGGGATCATGAGCAACAATGGTTTTGATAGGAACATCGAGCCCAATGAAGCACCACGTCTGTCAGAATATAACTTCAACGTTGATGCATCAGCTATCGTATCGGCCATCAGACGCATCAAAGATACTAGATGGCCTCAACCTCTACAGACCGATCCAACCCAGAGAAATCCCAATCAAATATGCAAGTATCATGGAACCTATGGCCATAGAACAGAAGATTGCAGACAACTACGAGAGAAAGTAGCCCGGTTGTTCAATGAGGGGCACTTTCGGGAATTCTTAAGTGATCGGGCTAAGAACCACTTTAGAAACAGAGATTCAAACAGAGAGAACGATCAAGAAGAGCCACAACACGTGATCCACATGATTGTTGGAGGGGTCGATATTCCTCAAGGACCCGTATTTAAATGCACCAAGGTGTCGATCACAAAGGAGAAGCGAACCCAGGATTATGTACCAGAAGGGACCTTGTCTTTCAATGACGAGGATGCAGAGGGGATTGTGCAACCCCATAACAACGCACTGGTAATATCTGTACTTATGAATAAGACTCAAGTTAAACGTGTTTTGATTGATCCAAATAGCTCGACCAACATCATTCGATCGAGGGTTGTAGAATAGCTCGGCCTACAGGATCAAGTAGTGCCCACACCCTGAATCCTTAACAACTTCAACATGGCGTGCGAAACCACCAAAGGCGAGATAACTTTGCCAGTGAACGTGGTCAGGACCATCCAAGAGATGAAGTTCCATATGATCGAGGGAGATATGAGGTATAACATCCTGTTCGGGAGGCCGTGGATCCACAACAGGAGGGCATTACCCTCGACCCTTCACCAGGTTCTGAAGTTCCCACACCAGAGGGAGTTAAAACGGTCTACGGGGAGCAACCCGCCGCCAAGGAAATGTTTGCAGTCGATGAAGTGATACCAATATCGGCACTCTCATCAACAAAAGGATCGGATGTGAAGGGAAAACAGGAGGCCAAATAGCAACCACAGACACCAACCTCGACCAAATCAGAAAAGCAGGGGACCGACGGGGATGATGATTATGGGGTTCCTCGATCATTCATAGTCCCCGATGATTCCGACGCCACCAAATTGACGGTCGAGGAGCTGGAACAAATCACACTTGCCGAACATCAACCCGAACGAAAGGTATACCTAGGCAGGGGGCTAGCTCCAGAGCTTAGGGGAAAACTCATTCAACTCCTTAAAACTAATATGAATTGCTTTGCCTGGTCCCATCTCGATATGAAAAGGATTCCACCGAAAATCACCACTCATAAACTAAGCCTGGACCCGAGGTTCCATCCGGGGAAGCAAAAAAGAAGAACCAGTCTGAGGTCAAACATGCTTACATCAAAGACAAGGCAACCAAACTTCCTAAAATAGGATCCATTTGGAAAGTAAAATATCCCGAATGGTTAGAAAACGTAGTGGTAGTCCCTAAGAAGGGAAATAAACTTAGAATGTGTGTAGATTACAAACCCCCGAATAAAGCATGTCCAAGGGATTCTTTTCTTTTGCCTAATATTAATTGCATTATCGATGCCACAGCGGGCCACAAGATTCTCAGTTTTCTCGATGTCTATTCCGAGTACAACCAAATAATGATGAACCCGGAAGATCAGGAAAATACCTTGTTTATGTACGGCACCTACTGCTATAATGTAATGCCATTCAGACTAAAAAATGCTGGTGCAACTTATCAACGCCTAGTAAACTGGATGTTTAAAGAACAAATAGGAAAATCAATGGAGTTTTATATTGATGACATGTTATTTAAGTCCATGCGAGAAGAGGACCATTTGAAGCATTTGCAGGAAACTTTCGGTATACTAAAGAGATACAACATGAAGCTCAACCCAGAAAAATGTGCATTCGGGGCCGGCTCTGGAAAGTTTCTCGTCTTCATGGTATCCAATCGAGGAATCGAGATCAACCCCGATAAAATCAAAACTATCGAGGACATCACGGTAGTAGAAACCGTAAAGGCCGTGTAGAGGTTAACAGGGCGCATAGCCGCCCTGGGGCGGTTCCTTTCGAGATCCTCAGATAAGAGTCATTGATTCTTCTCGTTACTGAAGAAGAAGAGGAATAAATTCACGTGGACTCCGGAATGCTAACAGGCCTTGAAGGATCTAAAATGATACTATTTGAGTCCGCCGCTACTTCACACGCCAAAAGTAGACAAGAAGCTCTACTTGTATTTAGCAGTATCGGAGATAGTGGTAAGTGGAGTTTTGGTCCGAGAAGAACAAGGTACGCAAGTCCCTATCTATTATGTTATTTGGACCTTAGGTGAGACCGAAACCAGGTATCCCCATCTTGAAAATTTGGCGCTCACTATGATAAGCGCATCTAGGAAATTAAAATTATACTTTCAGTATCATCCCATATATGTTGTAACAACTTATCCACTTCGAAATATTTTGCATAAACCCGAACTTTCGTGTCGGTTGGCCAAATGGGTCGTAGAAATCAGCGGGTACGATATTGAATATCGACCCCGAACAACCATCAAGTCTCAAATCATGGCATACTTCGTGGCTGAATTCACGTCGGCCCTCGTACCCTAGGTTGATAGAGAATTGTTAGTAAATTCAGGTACATCCTCGGGAATCTGGACCCTCTTTATGGATGGTGCTTCAAATGCAAAGGGGTCCGGACTCGGCATCGTGCTGAAACCACCCATAGGTAACGTAGTTAGACAATTTATCAGAACTATAAAATTGACTAACAATGAGTCCAAATATGAGGCCATGATTGCAAGTCTTGAACTATACCAAGGCTTGGGAGCGGAGGTGATCGAGGCCAAATGTGACTCACCCCTCGAGGTGAACTAGGTTAACGGAACCTTTGAAGCTCGAGAAGACCGAGTGTAGAGATACTCGGATAGGCTATAGGTAACTCTACATCGATTCAAGGAACGGACCTTGCAACATGTACCTCGAGATCAGAATAGTGAGGCTGACGCCTTGCAAACCTAGGGTCATTGGTCGAAGAAAACGAACTCAATTCGGGGGTTGTTGTACAACTCGTGAGATCAGTGAAGGTCATGCCGAGATAAACTCCACAAGTTTGACCTGGGATTGGAGAAAAAAATACGTATAGTATTTAAAGAACGGTAAGCTCCCATCATATCCAAAAGAATCGCTAGCCCTCTGCACAAATGTGTCACGATTTACCTTTTCCAAAGATGGAACATTGTTCAGAAGGATGTTTGATGGTCCATTAGCGATATGTCTGGGGCCAGGAGATACCGAATATGTTCTAAGGGAAGTCCACAAGGGCACTTGCGGAAATCATTCTGATGCTGAATCATTGGTCCACAAAGTGATCAGAGTCGGATACTACTGGATCAACATGGAGAAAGATGCAAATGAGTTTGTTCGAAAATGCGAAAAGTGCAAAGGCATGCATCAATGATTCATTAACCCGGGGAGTTACTCCATTTGGTCTTGTCCCCATGGCCGTTCATGAAGTGGGGAACAGACATCGTTGTCCCTCTTCCATTGGCCCCGGGTGAAGCTCAATTTATTTTATTTACGACTGATTATTTCTCTAAGTGGGTTGAAGCACAAGCTTCCAAGAAAGTCAGGGAAAAGAAAGTCATAGACTTTATTTGGGACCACATCATATGTCGATTTGGGATGCCCTCCAAAATTGTGCGCGATAATGGAAAGCAATTCATCGGCAGCAAGGTGACCAAATTTCTTGAGGATCACAAGATCAAAAGAATCCTATCAACACCGTATCATCCCAACGGAAATGAACAAGCCGAATCGACCAACAAAACCATCATCTAAAATCTTAAGAAGAGACTAACCGATGATAAAGGAAAATGGAAGGAAATCCTACCCGAGGTTCTTTGGGAATACCGCACAATATCGAAGCCTAGCACTGGGGCTACCTCTTTCTCATTAGTTTACGGGGACGAAACTCTAATGCCGATTGAGGTCGGATAACCTAGTATCAAGTTTTGATATACAACAGAAGAGTCAAATAACGAGACCATAAATACGAGCCTAGAGTTATTGGATGAAAGACCTGAAGCCTCCCTCATCCGATTGGCCGCCCAAAAATAACAGATCAAGAAATACTACAATTGAAGATCCAATCTTCGCTATTTTGGCGTCAGGGACTTGGTGCTAAGGAAAATCACCCTCAACACACGAAATACGAACGAATTAAAATTGGGTCCAAACTGGGAAGGATCGTACCAGATTCCTACTCAGGTCGTGATGGCGCCCAACACCGGAGTCAGGCAAGCCAACACTAGTTCACTACCGAAGTTACTTCTCTTAGTTGGATATTTAAGTACTTGCAAAATTTTAAGTTAGGAAATCATTTAAAGAAAACAGTCAAGTGATGCAACCTGATTAAATGAAACTCAAAGATCGTTTGCCAACATATGCAACATAGCAAAATACTAGGAAAACCAACTACGTATGCCAAGACCTAGTGTCACAAGTCCACAGGCGACTAGTGGAATATACAAAATAAGCAAAATAAATGTACAACTGTATGGAAGGGGGTAGACAGAGATATCCAAGGAAATAATAGAAGCTCCACAATGCTGCTGAGGAACACCAGGCAGAGCAGCTCACCGTGTAGTCTAGTCCAGGTAGTACCCTCAAGATCGCGCTCCGGTATGATAACCGGATACACCTTCCTCAGAACTTGTACAATTAAGTACAAAAGCGTAGCATGAGTACATATAAACAAATATGTACCTAGTGAGTATCCCGTATAAACTCGAAGAAGTAGTGACGAGAGGTAGACATGATACTCGCTAGGGTCAAGAACGAATAACATGATTAAATAAATCTAGACAGGAATAGTAGTCATGGAAATCACTAAGTCATGAAGTATCAATTATATAAAACTGCAATTTATTCTCATGAGTCAAATAGCAATTATCACAAAAAGTCTCAAGTTCCCCCTTACACATGGAGCAACTTATTTAATGATAACAAGACTCTCAGTCAAATACATAGCACATAATATGCCAAAGCGTAGGGCCGAAGCAACGCGAAATTAAATGTGCACTGCCGAGGGTCGAGCGACACAAACCATAGATGCATCTATTACCCCGCTCACGAATCGATCATGCGACGCGGTTGACATAAGTATAAGGCTACCCCGCTCACCAATCATACATGCGACACGGGTGCTCGTAGACATACACAGAATTATCAGGAAATTCAGGAATTTATCATGGATTATACTTGAAATCAGAGACTTAAGCACTTAAACTTACACATAACTTCCTAATATCCTCATGTTGATTTCAAAGATAATAAGAAACTAGGAACACATATAATGATACAGGTAAGGCACATAAAGGCATGCTTGTGAAATCCTAAATTCTACCCGACATAACATAGTAGTAGCTACGCACGGACTCTCGTCACTTTGCGTGTGCGTAGCCCCCGCAATTAAGGATAATTCAATCATTTACATTTACCTATGGGGACAATTCCCTCTTACAAGGTTGGAAAGGAGACTCACCTCGTGTCGAACCTACTTCTCGGACCAAGAACGCGCCCGAAACTCCAAACTCTACACCCGAGGTCTCGAAACTAATCCAATGTTATATAAATATGTTAATATACACTCAAAAGTATGAAATTCTCTTACTAGTTTAGCTAATTCATCATTCTTGAAGAAATCTCAAAATACACCCCGGGGCCCACATGCTCGGATTCCGAAAATTTTCGAAGAAAACACTCACCCATAACCTAAGGATCATTATTATATAGTTTTTGTATGATCTCATGGTAGAAAAGTGGTGAAATTCCCTAAAATTCATCAACCCTACGTTTTCACTCTAACCCCTTTGATTTTCACTAATTAGGTGTTAATCTACCTAAGATTTGATGTAGTAAACCAACATCTAAATGAAAATTACTTACCTCTTAGTAGCTAGGCCGAATACCCTCTTGTGAGCTCTCAAAATCGCCTATGGTGAAAAATGGTTAAGTCCCATATTAAAATGAGCTCACTGCCTTCAGTGATCTCGCACCTACGGCTCGAGGACCGCACCTGCGAGCCAAGGCTCGCACCTGTGGAAGTTGGCAAGGAGGCTAGGGATCGCACCTGCGGAAGGATTTCCGCACCAGCGGATCCGCTCCTTCAGAGAAAGGTCCGCACCTGCGGATATGGACCATCTCCCCTGGGGCCACACCTGTGAGGCCTTGACCGCATGGGCGGTCTCGCACTTGCGATCTGGGAAACCGCACCTGCGGTCACACCAGACCTGGTGCACCAACAGTTAAGGCTGTTGGTTTTTGGCCTCGTTTAGTGCCCGGGAGGCACCTGGGCCCACCCGAAACCCCCGTGCAATTGTACCAACAAGTCCTAAATCATATTACAGACTCGCTCGAGCCTTCGAAACACCCAAATCAACGCTAAAAAACACAAAATCACACCTCAAAACCCCTAGAATCAAACTTAAGAAAATTCAAGTTCTTGAATTCGGTTTCAATGCGCCGAACCGACCTATACTACTCAGAATGACACCAAATTTTGCAAGCAAGTCATAAATGACATAAAGGAACTATTCCTGGTCTCGGAATTCCGTTCGGACCTCGATATCATAAAAACACGTTCTAAACCAGATTATGAATTTAGGGAAACTCTATTTTCGCTATTTGGCGTCGAAACGCTCCCGGGTCATCCAAAACCCATTCTGGACATACACACAAGTGCAAAATCATTATACGAAGCTACTGGAATCGTCAAAACTCGATTCCGAAGCCGTTTGCTAAAAATGTTGACCGAAGTCAAACTTGGCCAAAAAGGCCAACCTTAAGGATCTAAGTGTTCCTTCACTGCTTTAAACACTTCTGAATCCCGAACCATCCGTCCCCGCAAGTCATAAATCACTATAAGCCGATACGAAAAGTCTTATTCAGGGAGACGGGGTCTGAATACGCAAAACGACCGGCCGGGTCGTTACAATCTGTATACGGTCAGAACGAGCATGTTCTTCTTATGACTAATCGAAGTTGGATCATGATAGTGTATTTGTAAAAATAAGCTTCACATGTGTACTAATTACGATGACTAAGCAATCCATGTGGAGCAATGAAAACATGACAATTGGACGAGACTTTACGGAGAGGTACGAGACAAAGAGGAACGTAACAGCATACCCACGAGGTAATCAAATACGGGAATTTCAATCTAATTGAGGAGATGAACAGACATGGTCAAAATGAATCAAGGCAGAATAAAGGGCAGATTCGAAGATCTTCAATCAATGATCCAAACGTTACATAATCTTCACACAACAGTTACGATTAATCATTGTAACGTTACATCAATGCCATTTTTAGTCAGTAATGCTCAATCACTGAAAATAGTAGACATTATATTAAAAAATTCCCTATATAAGGGAGTAAAATATAACTTTTAAGGACACGTTCGAACCACTATTGAAATATACTTACTTTTTATATATCTTTACTGTTTTCTATTTACAAGCCTATTTGCAATTATTAGCATATTCTCTTAATTATCAGAAACCCGAGTTCTTCTTAAAATAACTTTGGCAAAGAATCTAATTCTTTGGTTAAACGAATTGGTTCCGTGAATCTGATAATCTTTGTTTTTTCAAACAACATTCTGTGAATTATGTCAAACGCCAATGACAACAACCAACAGAGAATTTGAACTCCAGTTCCATCACCTTCAGGATCCCCACGAGGCTCAAGGGATTAATCCCCAGAGAGATATATGACTCAAAACAATAATCACAATGGAAATGAACAAACAGGAGAACAAGACCCTGTAAGACAAATGGTTGGTAAATATGTGACTCAACCCTTACAAGTTTTCATGAGGGGACTACCAACTGTATCACCTACACCTCCTCCTAACAACACCGCAACTGTGGGAAATCCACAATTCGGATTAGCAAACTCAGGAAGTAGAGGCACTCCAAATGAGTCCCTCGAAGCAAGACCAGGTATGTCCAATAATCCGGAATTACAATCTTTATTACTAACCTTGCAGAAACAGGTAAAGGAACAAAATGACCGAATTGAGCAAATTCCTGGAGTGCCACCCGTCATCAAAGGCATTGACATTGATAGATATTCTCAACAACCTTGGAAGCCAAGTGCAACACCCTTGCCTATTCCCAAGAAATTCAAAATGCATGATATTTCCAAGTATGACGGGACAACCGATCCACGTGATCATGTAACTGATTTTACTACAGGAGTAAAAGGCAACGATCTGACTAAACAAGAAATTGAATCAGTACTGGTCAAGAAGTTCGGAGAAACGCTCATTAAAGGAGCGCTAACATGGTATTCTCTTCTACCCAAAAATTATATTGACTCTTTTGCTGAGCTTGCAGATTCTTTTATAAAAGCACATTTCGGTGCACAAAAATTCAAAAAAAGAATGGAATACATATTCAAAATAAAACAAGGAGACGCGGAGTTGCTCCGTCAGGTTGTAGACAAATTTCAACGAGAAAGAATGTTGCTACCAAGGGTACCTGACAATTGGGCAGCAATGGCGTTTGCAAGCAATTTAAATGATAGAAGCTCAGAAGCCACGAGAAGACTCAAGGAGAGCTTGAAAGAATTCCCAGCCACGACATTGAACGATGTATATAACAGGTACAGTACCAAGTTACGAATAGAAGAAGATACAATTGCTCAATCAAAAGCAGAAGACAGAACCAGTTCTAGACGCTCCGAACCAGAAAGGAGGACAGGTAAGAACAGGTGCGACCCGTATATGGGACTTCAGGACGAGAAACTCATTCCAAGTTTGAAAACACGCGGTCAGAATACAGACAATGAAATATAGATACGAGCTCATCCTCATCAAGATCCAGAAAGGATCGGGATGAACGAAATAAAGGTAATGTAAGAGTTGGAGATTAAAACTTCAATGTAAGCACTTCTGAGTTAATTACAGTACTAAGAAACATGGGAGACAAAGTTCGATCGCCCAAAGAAATGAGATCGAATCCAAACAGAAGGAATCCAGACTTCTGGTGCGAATTCCATAACGATCATAGACACAGAATATCATATTGCAGATTACTGCAAGGTGAGGTAGAACAATTATTAAGACAAGTCTATCTAACAAAACTATTTAGTGAAAAAGGTAAACAGGCATATATGAAGAACATGCAAGAGCCGCCAAAGCCATCGTCTCCGAAGAGAACGATAAATGTGATACACGGAGGAGAAAAGGTGAACAGAGTAGTTTGCAAAAGAACAACCAAATTCACAATTACACACAGGAAGAGGATTCACGAAGCCATGGAAGCAGACAATATATCATTCGATGACGCAGATGTCAACGAACTGTTGCTTCCTCATAACAACGCAATGGTAATATCCCTACTTATACATGACACTAACGTAAAAAGAGTGTTGATTGATCCAGGTAGCTCAGTCAATATCATTTTGTTAAGAGTTGTGGAAGAAATGCTAATGGAGGATCGAGTAATCCCAAAAGCACGAGCCTTATCCGGGTTTGACAACTCTACGGTCATAACAAAAGGAGAAATTGAGCTTAGTACCTATGCGGAAGGAGTAATCAAAATTACAAGTTATTGATACTGATATGGCTTACAACGTAATCATGGGGAGACCATGGATCCATGATATGGAAGCAATACCATCTACTTTACATCAGGTAATTAAATTCTCTTCCAAATGGGAATTCAACAGATTCGAGGCGATTAGCAGACCTCAAGGATTACAAATTCAATAGTACACTCTAACAAAAAAAAGGTAGCGGAAGAATCAAAAAACGAGAAAATCACCCAAACAGGTACGGAAGAAGATAGCCACGAAAAGGTGAACCAAATCACCATAGAGGCAAAATCAAAACATACGGACATGGATTCCAGACCCGATGTCATTTAGGAGCTAGAAGAAGACGAGCATATCAAAACAACTACTGAGGAGCTCGAAGATATCCCACTGTTCGAGCAGGATCCTGAGCAAAACGTTCATATAGGCACGAGGCTAAGCCCCGCGAGAAGAGGTAAGTTAATTGAATATTTAAAAGCTAACGCAGATTGTTTCGCTTGGTCCCATTCAGATATGATAGGTACACCTCCATAAGTGATGACTCATAAAATAAATGAAGATTCATCCTTCGTGCCTGTCAATCAAAAGAAAAGAAAGCAAAGACCATTCAAGAACCAAGTGATCGATGAAGAAAAGGACTTATTGTTACAAAGTCATGCCTTTTGGCCTGAAAAATGCTGGAGCCACGTATCAACGGCTAGTGACAAAGATGTTCCAGGAACATCTGGGGAAAACAATGGAAGTATACATTGATGACATGCTGGTGAAATCAACACAAGAGGAAGATCATTTCCAACATCTTTCATTCACCTTCGAAATCCTCCGCAGGTATAACATGAAATTAAATCCAGAAAAATGCGCCTTTGGCGTTGAATCAGGTAAGTTTTTGGGTTTCCTTGTATCAAATAGAGGTATATAAGTAAATCCTGATCAAACTAAAGCTATTGATGAAATACCTGATATACTTACGAGCAAAAAAGAAGTACAAAGACTTATAGGAAGAATTGCAACCTTAGGAAGGTTCATCTCCACCTCTTCGGAGAAGAGTTTTAAATTCTTTTCAGTTCTAAAAAATCAGAATCAGTTCGAATGGACTGAAGAATGCCAACAGGATCTCAAAGATCTGAAGGCCTATCTATCAAAACCCTCATTGCTGTCTAAACCAAAGGAGGGGGAAAGGTTGTATGTCTATCTCCCCGTTGCAGAAATTGTCGTAAGTGCAGTATTGGTAAGAGAAGACAAAGGTAAACAATCTCCAATTTATTATGTAAGCAAGTCTTTATTAGATGCTGAAACTAGATATCCTCATCTAGAAAAATTAGCCTTAGCTCTAATCATGGCAGCTAGAAAGTTAAGATCGTACTTTCAATGTCACCCAATTACTGTTGTAACCTTATATCCACTGAGAAATATTTTGCATAAACAAGGGTTATCCGAGAGATTAGCTAAGTGGAAATAGAATTAAGCGAACATGATATAATATATCAGCCTAGGACTGCAATAACGTCTCAAATTTTAGCTGATTTCGTCGTTGATTTTAATACTAGCATAATCCCTGAAGTGGAAAAAGAATTACAAATCTTCAACGGGGCTAATCCAGGAATATGGACCCTATTTACTGACGGCTCTTCTAATGTAAAAGGATCCGATTTGGGAATTGTTCTAATATCACCTACGGGTGAGAAGATAAGATAAGCTATTAAATGTTATCCCATAACTAAAAATGAAGCAGAGTACGAAGCTGTCATTGCAGGGCTTGAACTAGCACGAGAACTCTCAATTGAGCAGATCGTGATCAAAAGTGACTCTCAACTAGTGGTAAACCATATGCAGGGGACTTATACCGCTAGAGAGGCTCGAATGTAGCAATATCTGGCAAAATCATGATACCTAGTAAGACAATTCCAGTCATGGAAGGTTATGCAAATACGCAGGGAGAAAAATGCAGAAGCGGATGCATTAGCTAACCTCGCAGCAGTTACCGACGTGAAAAATAAAGACAATGAAATTGTGATACACCTATTTCATTCAGCAGTCGACCAGAACAAAAATGAGGTAACATTTAACAATTTAACCTGGGATTGGAGAAAACAAACTGTAAACTTTTTGCAGAATGGTACCGTACTTGAAGATAAAAAAGCAGCTCAAGCACTTCGACAGAAAGTTGCACGGTACTGCCTAGTTCGTGATACTTCATACCGTAAAATGTTTGGAGGTCCCCTAGCAAAGTGCCTTGTACCCAATCAAACAGAGTACGTGATGAAGGAAGTACACGAAGAACACTGCAGAAACCATGTAGGAGCAATATCCTTAGTCAAAACCCTAATCAGAGCAGGGTACTATTAGCCTAAAATGGAGGAAGATGCTAAGGATCTCGTAACCAAATACGACAAATCTCAACGATATGCTAACAATATGCATCGACCAGCAGAATTACTCCACCCAGTGGTGTCACCATGTCTATTCATGAAATGAGGCATGGATATAATGGGACCTCTTCCCCCAGCTAAACAAAAGGTACGGTTCTTACTCATATTAACAGATTATTTCACAAAATGGGTGGAGGCTGATGATTTTAAACAGGTGCAAGAAAAAGAAGTGAAAAGCTTCATATGGCAACACATAATATGCCGCTTTGAAATACCAAAGGAGATCGTATGTGAAAATGGCCCACAATTCATAGGCTCACAAATCACAGAATTCTCCGAAAGCTGGCAAATCAAATGAATCACTTCATCACCATATCACCCTGTGGATAATAGGCAAGCCGAGTCAACAAACAAAGTCATTGTTAACAACTTAAAGAAACGATTGGAAAAAGCCAAAGGAAATTGGCCTGACGAGCTACCGGTAGTATTATGGGCTTACAGAACTACTGCAAAAACAACCACGGGAGAAACTCCATTCGCGCTTGTTTATGGTTCAAAAGCTTTAATACCGGTGTAAACCAGCGAACCAAGCACGAGGTTCACAATATCAACGGAAGAAATGAACAACGACGAGTTGAGGACAAATTTGGATTTGCTCGAGCAAAGGAGAGAAGCTGCATTAATACGTATGGCAGCCCAAAAATAAATTATAGAGCGATATTACAACAGAAAAGCTCACCTTAGGTATTTCAAATTGGGACTTCATTCTTAAAAAAGTCTTCCAATCGACAAAGGAAGCCGGTGCAGGAAAGGTAAATCCAAATTGGGAAGGACCTTACAAAGTCCGTGGCATTGCTGGAAAAGGTGCTTATGAGCTGGAGACTATGAACGACAGAATCTTACCAACCAGTTGGAATGCTGTTCATTTGAAGAAATATTACTTCTAAGTAAAAGGAATACCCCCGGTCAGGTATCATTACGTTCGATTTTACTTTTGT
>ML284420.1:0-60815 GCA_005239495.1 Nicotiana undulata
GAGCACAGCAAGAGGCTGCAACCACATATTCAGCCTCAACAGTAGACAAGGCTACTGAATTCTGTTTCTTGGTGGCCCAAGACACAAGGCATGAGCCCAAGAAATAAGCCATGCCTGAAGTACTTTTCCTGTCAACTAGGAAACCTGCATAATCAGCATCAGCATATCCTACAAGGTCGAAATTACTACCTTTAGGATACCAAAGGCACAAATCAGTGGTGCCTTTCAGATAACTCAAAATTCTCTTCACTGCAGTGAGGTGGGACTCCTTTGGATTTGCTTGAAACCTAGCACACAGTCCCACACTGAACACAATATCAGGTCTGCTGGCAGTGAGATATAATAGAGACCCAATCATCCCTCTGTATATCTTCTGATTAACGGATGAACCAGGTTCATCCACATCCAATTTTGTAGCTGTGGCTATGGAAGTGTCTATTTCCTTTGAGTCTTCCATTTTAAACTTCTTGAGCAATTCTTTCACATACTTTTGTTGATGGATTATTGTTCCATTTGAGTTTTGCTTGATTTGCAAGCCTAAGAAGAAGTTTAGCTCACCCATCATACTCATATCAACCTCACTCCCCATAAGCATAGCAAATTTCTTGCTCAATTTTTCAGAAGTCGCCCCAAATATAATATCATCCACGTATATTTGCATAATCAGGAGATCCTTACCCTTTTCCTTTAAGAACAAGGTACTGTCAATTTTGCCTTGTTTGTACCCATGTTCTAGCAGGACTTTTGATAATCGTTCGTACCATGATCTTGGTGCTTGTTTGAGACCATAAAGAGCCTTGTCGAGTTTGTATACATGGTCAGGTGGCTCCTTGATTTCAAAACCTGGAGGCCGCTTGACAAATACATCTTCCTTCAGATAGCCATTGAGAAAGGAACTCTTAACATCCATCTGATGAAGAGTGAATTCCATGTGTGAAACAAATGCTATAAGAAGTCTGATTGCCTCCAGTCTTGCCACAGGGGCAAAGTTCTCATCATAGTCAATTCCCTCTTCTTGACTATATCCTTGAATAACCAATCTAGCCTTGTTTCTTGTAACAGTTCCATCCTCATCGAGCTTGTTCCTGAAAACCCACTTTGTGCCAATCACTGATCTGTCTAGTGGTCTGGGTACCAAGTTCCATACTTGACTTCTCTCAAATTGATTCAGCTCTTCTTGCATGGCATTTACCCAATCAACATCTTGTAGGGCTTTCCCAATGTTCTTTGGTTCAATCATGGATAGAAAGGCATCAAACGCACACAGATTTTTCAAGGATGATCTTGTTTTGATTCCAGATGTCAAATCTGTTATGATGTTCTCAAGAGTGTGAGAACTCTGATATCTGTGTGGTTTGAGCACCAACTGTTCATTCCTAGACAATTCCATGGTGTCTTGTTGCTGTGAAGCAGGATCAGGGCCAGGTTGCACATGTTGAATTCCCCCTGTCATGTTGCTTGGGGGTAGTTGAACCTGGTCCATCACCTGTTCCATCTTCCAAGTTTGCTTCAATGTGATCACTGCTTCTCACCAGTCCAAGCTCCTCGTCGTCTGGTACCTGTCTCTCAGAAAGAGTGTTAGTTTCATCAAAGACAACATGAACACTTTCTTCTACACTCATAGTTCTCTTATTATACACTTTATAAGCTTTGCTATGTGATGAATATCTCAAGAATACTCCCTCATCACTTCTGGGATCAAATTTTCCTAGGGAATCTTTGCCATTATTGTGCACAAAGCACTTGCATCCGAAAGCCCTAAGATGGGATATGTTGGGCTTTCTCCCTTTAAGTAATTCATAAGGAGTTTTCTCTACCAGAGGCCTGGTCATGCATCTATTGATTATGTAGCAAGCAGTGTTTATTGCTTCTTCCCAGAAGCTATGTGGTAGTTTGCTCGAAAGAAGCATGGTTCTTTCCATGTCTTCAAGTGTTCTATTATTTCTTTCCACAACCCCATTTTGTTGTGGGGTTCTTGGGGTAGAAAAGTTGTGATTGATACCATGTTCATCACAGAACTCAGCAAACTTTGCATTCTCAAACTCAGTACCATGGTCAGATCTTATTGATGCTAGTTGATGTCCTAATTGATTTTGAGTTTTCTTAACAAATGAGGTAAAAATATCAAATGCTTCATCCTTAGATGTCAAGAATAAGGTCCAAGTGAACCTTGAAAAATAATCAACTAGCACCATTACATATTTCTTACCACCTCTACTCAGAGTTCTCATAGGACCACAAAGATCCATATGAACCAGTTCCAACGTCCTGGTGGAACTGGCCATTTTCTTACTCTTAAAAGAAGATCTTACCTACTTCCCCTTGGCACATGCCTCACCAACTTTGTCCTCCTTGAACTTAATGTTAGGAAGCCCTACCACTAAGTCTTTAGAGACTAGTTTGTTTAGTTGAGTTAGACTTGCATGACCAAGTCTTTTGTGCCACAGGAGGGGATCACTGTCCAACACACTTAAGCAAGTGAGCTCATTTTCAAACAGTGTGGACAAGTCAATGACATAGATGCTATTCATTCTTTTCCCTGCAAAACAATCTTGTCAGTAAGTAGGTTAATCACAAAACATTTTGTGGAAGTAAAGGCAACCAGGTTACCTCTGTCACACAGTTGTGACACACTGATCAGGCTATATTTCAAGTCATCTATCAGAATGGAACGTGTATCATCCTTACCTACTTTACCAACTCTAATAATTTCACCTTTCTTTCCATTTCCAAAGGAGACATTTCTTCCTTTGAGGCTTTCAAGTGAAAGGAACTGTTCCTTGTTCCCTGTCATATGCTTTGAGCAGCCACTATCCAAGTTCCAAATTTGGCTGCTTCCTATCACTTGAACCTACAAAAGAAATCAGGGGTTAGTTTTAAGAACCCAAACTAGTTTGTGTCCTTTTCTATGAGAGAATGGATGAATCAAGCTTTTTCTGGCCCAGTTTGGTAGCCAGTTTTTCTTTTTAACAAAACTCTCATTTTTCCGACTGGCCTGCACTTTTGCAATACACTCAATTTTGTAGTGGCCAGTCTTACCACAATGGGTGCAGATTTTATTCTCAGGGAGAGTGAGATACTTGCTTTTGTGATCCCATTTGGGCAATTGACTCCCAAAACCAAGCCCTCTCCGGTTACTACTATGATTCTCTTGAAGCCATGTCAAGGTATCAGAGGATTTATTCCATTTACAAGTTCTATCTAATTCATGTTTTACTTTGCCAAGTTCTTCTTTAAGTGATCTTATCTGTTCATCCTTGGCATACATTTTATCTTTTAGTTTTCCCATATTTTCCTCTAACATGACATGAGAGTGATCAACAACCTTTTTACTGGATCCGAACCTCAATTTTAAGTTTTCAAATTTTAGTTCTAGAATCTCAGTCTCAAGTGGATGAACCTGGTTCAACAAGACAATGTTTTTCTTTTCAGATTCACTGACTCTGATTTCCAAGTTCATGCACTTTGCTTTTAGCATTGCACATTCTTTAGAGAGTTGATCCTTATCTTTGGTTGTTTCCTCAGAATCATCCATGAAATAAAGTAGCAACTCAGAGAGTTTTTCCTTAGACAGGAATTTTATTTTGTTTTTAAGATGGGAGATACTTACCTCTAGTTCTTCATGTGATTCCTCATCAGATTCTCCAATTGCCATGAGCGTCTGATCTTCAGTCTCCCCATCTTCTGATTCCTCATCTGAACTTTCCCCCTAAGCAGCAACCATGGCTTTTGTTGTGGTCTTCTTGGGTTGGACCAGTTCCTTCTTCCTGTTCCTTCTTTCATATCTCTCTTTTTTCTATTCTACTTCCCACTGAGGGCAGTTTTTGATGAGATGGTCAGTCTTACCACATTTGTAGCATCCCTCGTTGGTTGGCCTTTCTGGAGCTTTTGCTTTGTTGTAGTTTCCTCGTCTAGAGATGCCCTTCTTCCTCATTAGAAAGTTTCTGAATTCTTTGGTAATCATGGCCATCTCATCTTCCTCCAGATCTGCTCCCTTAGTGATTCTCAGTGCTAGACTCCTCTACTTCTTTGGACCATCCATCTTCATTGTTTGCCTTCTGAGTTCATAGGCAGTAAGGTTTTCAATCAGCTCATCCAATCTCAGGGTTGCCATGTTTTGGATTCCTAGATAGCAGTGATTTTTCTTTCCCAGGAAATTGGCAAGACCCTTGTCAGGATCTTCTCAACCTTGTCCTCTTCAAGAATGACTCTTCCAAGAGACTTTAGTTCATTAGTCAAGGTTGTGAACCTTGTGTACATCTCTTGGATAGTCTCTCCTTCTTTCATAGTGAAGTTTTCATACTGAGAGTATAGTAGAGTACCTCTTGACCTTTTTACCTGAGATGTTCCTTCATGGGCTACTTGCAAAGTATCCCATATCTCTTTGGCGGTGGTGCAGCTTTGGATTCTGCTATACTCGTCTGGACCTAGTCCACACACTAGCCACTTTTTGGCCTTTGCATTCTTCTTCCATTTCTTCAGATCCTCAGCAGTGCAATCAACTCTAGTCTTTGGTACTTCTACACCTTCTTCTTCATGGTGGCTAGAGGACCATCAGTGACTATGTCCCAGAGTTCATAGTCTTCTCCAATCAGGTGATCCTTTATCCTGTTCTTCCACCAAGAGTAATACTGGCCATTGAAGAGTGGTGACCTTGAAGTTGATTGACCCTCCCAGTTTTCAGGTGGTGCACTCATTTTGATCTTTTCCAAGGTGTTAGCCTTTTCAAGGATAACCTGCTCTGATACCAATTGATGTTTTATACTTCAATACCACACAAGAGGGGGGTGATTTGTGTGGTGTCCAATTTTTTGAGTACTATCTCACTAGAAGAACCTGTTTCTTCTTGGTGTTCCAACTTATACTGTTGCGGAATATTTAATGCAGTAAAGTAAAAACACATAGATTTTTACGTGGAAAACACCTGGCCAAAAGGTGAAAAAACCACGACCTACTCCTTAGTAGGATTTTGTCAAACTCTTCACTAAAACTCTGAGCCAAACAGGACTTACAAAATAAACTCTTTTGTAATCCTAGGACTAACTCTAATCCCTTCGTAGTAAACTAGCCTCTAGCTAATTTCTACAAGCTTCAAGCTAACTCTAACTTGAAAAATGTGTACCTATTACAATTGCTTCTATGAAACCTGAAAAGATACAATATTAAATCACCTACTACAACCAACTAGACTCAATGACAAACAGATGGAACTGGTTCTTCTAGCTGGTCTATAGCCTTTGTATCGCACAGGGTTTCTGCTTGCAAAATAACTCTGGGAATTTTGCTTTCAAATCTTGATTCACTTCAGTATATGTGCGTATTCAATTCAACAGGAATACTTCTATTATTTATAGAGTCAGTCGTTGAGTTTGTCGTTCAGTTCTGGTACAACTCTTCCTAGGTGAAAGAGTTCGTATTAAACTCAACTTCCTTCCTTTGTTTTGTCCTTGCTGAATTCAACTTCTATCCATTTATCAATTTGCAACCTTTTCGCATTAGGAGACAATCTCTTGGTTTATTGATACTTCACAATCACATTTATCTCCTATGCATATACGGTTCATGTGCCAACGAGTCAGTTCAAGTATGTGTGCTCTGATGGACCTGGTTCAACCGGTCAGACATTTGTCAATCTTCAAAACCATGCACTGACTTGGGTCAACAACTTCTGAACATCCGAATTACGAAACCAACGTCGATTCATACCAAAACAACTCCGATTAACCCCAAATTTTGCAATCCTAAATGACATTATAGACCTATTCCAACTTTCGAAATTAGCATCCGACCTCGATACCCGGTCAAACTTCCAAAAAATCTTCCAACTTTTAAACTTTCGCCAATTAACTCAGAAACAACCTATGGACCTCCAAATCAACGCCCAGACACACTTCTAAGACCAAAATCACCATACAAAGCTATTAGAATCGTCAAAAGTTCATTCCGGAGTCATCTTCACACAAGTCAAACTACTGTCAACTCCTACGATTTAAACTTCCATTTTAGGGACTATGTGTTCCATTTCGCTCCGAAACCAAAACCAAACATTATGGAAAGTCACATAACCATAATATAACACATAGAAGGCAATAAATAGGGTACAAGGGCTAATACAGTGAAAACGACCGATCGGGTCGTTACATCTTTATACTTATTAAATGTCGCACATATTCAATTGCAATCAGTTTTACAATATTTATGAAATTGAAAGTTTATTATTCTTGTCACGACCCAAAACCAACCGTCGTGATGACGCCTATCGTGGAACTAGGCAAGCCACTACTCAACATATCAACACAGTAAAAACTTTGAAAATAAAGAGAGAAACAATTAATATTTAAGAAAGGCCCTTTTTGAAACAGAATAATCCGAAATAAGATACAATCTATCCCAAAATCGGGGTGTCACAGAGTAATTAGAATTTATGCCAGAATACAGTCTACTACAATGTCTAAAGAGTAAGAACTGAAATTTGGATAAAGATAATGAAGGAGAGTCAAGGCCTGCGAATGCCATGCAACTACCTCGATAGTCTCCGAAATCCTATCTCCTCAATCAGCAGCCGTCGTGAATGAAAGCACCTGGATCTGCACACGAGGTGCACGGTGTACCGTGAGTACAACCAACTCAATAAGTAACAAATCCAACCTTTGGACTGAAAGGTAGTGACGAACTCAACCAACACAATATAATATAGAAATAATAGTGCAGAAATGTAGGCATGCTTTCAAATTCAATAGATAACTCAAACAGTATAATAGATCAAATCTGAACAATATGGAGCACAAAATCCCTCTACTTCTACATGTCAATGCACATGCTGTATGTGATGCACCATGCCTACAACCTCATGAACTCACGCGCTCAAATTCTCAATCACTCGGTACTGTATATAGCCCAAACGGGCCAGGGAAGATCCATCCCAGAATATATACATCACTGACCATCAGTCACCCAATACCGAGTAGGGCCAATCCATCCCATCGAGAAGATCCATCTCCAGGTATATACAGTTCTTCAGACAAGATCCATGTCCATGGAATATCCATCCCTCAATAATATCAATCGCGCTCACTGAGGGTGTGTACAGACTCCTAAGGGGCTCCTTCAGCCCAAGCGCTATCATAAATCAGTATAACCGCTACGACGCGCAACTCGATCCCATAGTTGTCACTCATGATCAGACTCTCAGCCTCACCTAGTCATTTATCTCTACAGTCTCACTCACGGGCTTAGAATGTCATGAAACTAGCCCAAAAATAATGATATGATGTATTAATAAATAACCATAGAGACTGAGATATGATATGAAATGCATATATACGACTGAGTAAAAAATATCAATGAAATAAGTAAGATGACAACAAGAAATGACCACTATGGATCCCAACAGGACCGACATAAAGACTAAACATGATATCTAACATGATCAACAACTCAATTACTTTACCACATGATGAAAATACTGATATCAACAAGATAGAACCACTATATAGTTCAAGACCAAGTCACAATTCTCACGGTGCACGCCCGCACGCCTGTCACTTGGCATGTGCGTCACCTCAATACCAATCACATAACATGTAATTCGGGGTCTCGAACCCTCAGAACCAAGTTTGAAAGTGTTACTTACCTCAATCCAGACAAAACTCTACGACAACACGCCTTTGCCTCTCAAATCCGTTTCCAAACATCCCAAATCTAGCCACAAGCAGTACAATACAATTAATATAGGCTAAAGGGATCAATTCCACAAGAAAAATACTAAATTATAGCAAAAAATATAGAATCAACTCAAACCTGGCCCCCGGGCTTACGTCTCGAAATTCGACAAAAGTCACAAAACCCAAAAGCCTATTCACGCACGAATCTAAAGATACCAAATTATCAAAATCCGACACCAAATGGTCATTCAAATCCCCAAAATTCACTCTCCAAATCCTTAACCTAAAACTCCTAAATTTCACCTCAAAACCACATAATCTAGGTGGGAAGAACAATGGGGAAACAAGATTATTGATAAAAAAAAGAGAGTACAAAAAGCTTACCTCAAGAATCCCCTCAAAAATACTCTCCAAAAACACCTAAGTCCGAGTGAAAAATGTCAAAATGAAGCCAAATTCGCAAACCCTTGTTTTTTGACATTCTGCCCAGGCCTTTCGCATCTGTGGCCATATTTTCGCACCTGCGGAACCACTTCTGTGGCTAATTCTCGGCTTCTACGGAAGCCTCTTAAGTCCCTCAGGGATCGCACCTGATCTCCAGGTTCCGCACTTGTGGACGCACTTCTATAGCCCTTGATTCGGTTCTGCGGAACCACCCTTCGCCTCACTGCTCCGCATTTGAGGAGCCTTTCTCGCATTTGCGGGCTCGTAGATGCATATTTCTCTATGTGTTTCTGGGGCTCTCTGATAGGTGAATAGGCCCAGTTACAGGGGAAGCTCTGGTGTGTAGTTTGGAAAATGAGTTGCATCAGATGCTAATAGTGAACCTTGACCCTCATTCGAGTACGAATGATCTTAAGTGGGGGAGGATGTAAGGACCCGTGAAAATTTTCCTAAAAACCAGGGTTTCGTGGTGCCAAATTAGGCGTAGGTGTTAATGATAGTAGAAATTCTTCGCAATGAGCTAGCTCGCCGCAGTTCAGACTTTTTGGATTGAACAGTGCGCAGGGAAGTGAAGGAAAATGTTTTGCAGAGTTGGAAATTTTTGCGGCCCATTATGTGGCCGCATAATCACTCTATGCGTCGTAGAATAGACGTAGAGTGAGGCAGCTATTTGGGGCATTTTTGATGTCATTTTCGTGGCCAATTATGTGACCGCATAACCATTTCACGGGCTGCACTTTGATCATATCGAGCCTTAGAATTTTTATAGAGGGAGGCTCTGCGGTGCATTATGCGACCACAGAACAGTCTGCGGTGCATTATGCGATCGCAAAACAGGTCTGCGGGCTGTAGAATGATGTAGGCCAACCCAGTTGTGGAGGCCCTTTTTCGCGGATTGCAGAAGCATTATGCGGTCGCCTATGCGATCGCAGATCCTTTCCCGGGGCTTCATTTTTGGGTTTTTATAACTCGACCCTACTTCGTTAAAATAGACACCATGGCCCCTTTTGAGTAAAAATCTGATACTTTTAGAGTGAGAGAGAGTGCTTTGAGTGGGAGAATGATCTTCAACCCATTATCCATCAAGATAATTCTTGGGTAGGGGAGTTGTTTATCTTGCATGCATGTGTTACCAAAGAGTGTAGGAAGATTGTGAGCTAAAAATGGTAAATAATGCGTTGTGGGATGATGAAGTCTTTCTTAAAAGGGCCTTAAAACCTTAATGCACATCTAAAGGTTGATAAAATGCTTAAATGAGCTAGAATCATGGTCACCTCCCTTATTTTGGTTTAACTTGTTATATTTCTAAAATAGATTGAAGCTGCTAAGAATTCCGAAACATCTTAGTGTTTAAGGAAGCTCAATTGAAGTATGTTGGCTAAACCACTTTCTTAGAATTGAATTCCACGGCGTTCATGTAAGCTATGCAAGACCCGAGTTGATAATTATGAAATTGGTTATCCCGAATAATCTTTTGTTGAAAGATATATGTTCAATATGTGTTCTAAATGATTTATTCATGCTATGTTATCTTTTGATGAATATTCAAAGTGTGGGGGCTGGGTGTGTTATAAATGTTTTCAAGTCATGCTTGAGTGAAGGTTATCTTGCCAAAGCCTTGAATTGAAAGCCTTGAATTGAAAAGTCTTGTTGTCGATAATGATGATGGCGTGTAAAAATGAAAAGGGGAGCATGAAATATGAAATTCAGCCAGGTGCCAAGAATGATATTTTAATTGTGGCCATAAGTGTGGATGAATTGAATAGACGTGAAGAAAGTATGATGTGAGATGATTGATAGAAAAGGTAATGTCTCGGGTGAGATAGCCTAGCCGATTAGGCCGTGATCAGACGCCAAACCGCACATGGTGGTGATTGTGTTGGAAATTATGATTGTGGTTAATGTCTCAAATGAGGCGGCCTAACCGATCGGACCGTCATCAAACTCTGTGTGAAACTACAGCGATAATGTGAATAATGGCATACGTAATTAAAGAGCTCCCCATCTAAAAACATGGAAATTTACTTGAAAATATATGTGGTTCTTAACTTGATGTTTTGGTATTGTTTAAGGCTTCTATTGAATTCAGGATGGTCCTGTAGCGACCCGACCGGTCGTTTTGTGAATTAGGACCCCGTTCCCCTAAATGAGACTTCCCATAGCGGCTTATTATGATTTATGACTTGCGGGGACGGGTGGTTCGGGATTTGGAAGTGTCTAGAGTGCTATAGGAACACTTGGTTCGTTAAAGTTGGCCTTTTTGGCCAAATTTGACTTCGGTCAACATTTTGAGCAAACGACCTCGGAATCAAGTTCTGATAGCTCCGGTAGCTTCGATGATGATTTCAAACTTGGGAATATGTTCGGAACGTATTTTTGATGACTCGGGAGAATTTCGGCGGCCAATATAGAAACAAGATTTTCCTTAAGTTTGAAATTTGGTTTGGAACATGATTTTATGTTATCGAGGTCCGAACGGAATTCTGAGACCAAGAATAGTTCCGTTATGTCATTTATGAATTGCCTGCAAAATTTGGTGTCATTCCGAGTAGTACAGGTCGGTCCGACGCATTGTTATAGAAATCAAGAACTTGAAGTTCTTAAGCTATGATTCTAGGGGTTTTGAGGTGTGATTTTGTGTGTTAGCGTTGTTTTGAGTGTTCTGAAGGCTTGAGCGAGTCCGTATTATGATTTGGTACTTGTTGGTATATTTGGACGGGGGCTCAGGTGGGCCCAGGTGCCTCTCGGGCACCAAACGGGGCTAAAAACCAGCTGATGCAACTGCTAGTGCACCTGATCTGGTGTAACCGCAGGTGCGGTTTCCTAGTCGCAGGTGCGGGACCTCTCCTGCGGTCCCAGCCTCGCAGGTGCGATCCCCCTATGGCCAGGACATTTCTCGCAGGTGCAGACCATGTTCCGCAGGTGCGGTCTCCTCTCCGCAGGTGCGAGCCCAGCCTTCCCTCGTCTAGTTCCGCAGGTACAAGCCATTGCTCGCAGGTGCGAGACCGCAGGTGCGAGACCACAGGTGCAGAATCACTGTAAGCTTAGGCAGTGTGCTTCTTTAAAACACGGAATTTTACCCATTTCCTTCACTTCTCACCTCCATTAGAGACTTGGGAGCTTGGAGAAGAGATTCCACGACCTAGCTACTGAAGAGTTACGAGTCCTCGGGTGTAGAGTTTGGAGTTTCGGGCGCATCCTTGGTCCAAGAGGTAGATTCGACACGAGGTGAGTCTCCTTTCTAACCTTGTTAGAGGGAAATTGTCCCCATAGGTGGTTTAAATGCTATGTGTAATTGTTTCGGGGGTTACGTGCGCACGAAGTGAGGAGAGTCCGTGCGTAGCTACTATTATGCCATGTCGGGTAGTTTTAGGGCTCACGAGCATGCCTTTCTATGCCTTGTATGTATCTCTAGACGTGCTTTGAATCGCTTATTTCCCCTGAAATATCATGAAGATAGTAGTAAGTTACATCCGAATTTACAGTTATTTAACTCCTGCTACAAGTATAGCCCTTATCGAGCACCCGAGTCGCAGGTATGATTCGTGAGCGGGGTAGCCTTATCATTATTATGTCAACCACGTCGCATGATTGATTTGCGAGCGGGGAATGGATGCACTTATGGTTCGGGCCGTTCGACCCTCGGCAGTGCATAGATACTATCTTTACGACTCCGGCCGGTTGTCTTATTCCTGCGTGCGCATGACTATTTGGTACTGTTTCGTGGATATTTATTTGACCAAAATTTGGGGGAAAAGAAAGTGAAAATTGTTATTTACTTTCAGTATTTACTTGGATTTATGTGCCTTACATGTATTTGCTGTACACTGTCATACCTGCCTACTGCTTTCATTATACCCTGCTATATTATACTGTTGGACCTTAGTGAGTGTCAAGTCGACCTCTCGTCACTACTTCTTCGAGATTAGACGGGATACTCACCGGGTACATATTTATTTATGTACTCATGTTACGCTTCTGTACTTAATTGTACAGGTTCTGAGGCTGGTGCATCTGGTTATCATACCGGGGATAGGTTGTTATATAGCGGACCTGACTTCACGGTGAGCTGCTTCTCCTGACGATCCTCGGCAGCACCATGGAGTTTCTTTTTCTTATTTTCCCGTCTATTTATCTCAGACAGTGAGAATTGTATAGTTTTATCTTTTGTATATCCAGTTAGTATGCCCGTGGTACTCGTGACACTAGTTCCTGGCACACACGTAGTAGTTATCATGGACTATGGACTGTATATATATTTTTGACTCATGCCTCCTTATGGATGCTTTTGGTTTAAAACTGGTAAATTATCTTTTTCGATATTATGTTTCACACCTTATTACTTGGTATATGATGAAATATTTAATCAAATAAGAAGGAACCCATAGTTAAATAAGTGTTGGCTTGCCTGACCCCGCTGCTGGATGCCATCACGACCTGAGTTAGGATTTGGGTCGTGACAATGTGGTATCAGAGCTCTAGGTTCATTTAAGTATCACGAGTCACGGGCAGGCCCAGTAGAGTCTTGCGGATCGGTACGGAGACGTCTGTACTTATCTTCAAGAGGCTATAGGGTGTTAGGAAACCTCTCTTTACTCATACTCTATCGTGCAAAGCAATGATGTACTAAAACTTACCCTTCTATTCTCTCACAGATGGTGAGGACGCGCGCATCCGATGTTCCTGACCCAGGTGATGCCGCTACCTCCGCCGTCCGAGGACATGGCAGAGGCCGGGGGAGGGCACCGGACCGAGGTAGGGGACGAGGGCGTCCCAGAGTTATTCTAGTTGCACCACCAGGGGATCCTATCATAGAGGAGCAGGACGAGGTGCCTCCAGCAGATCCTGCTCCAGTGGACTTCATGACGGCGCCCGGTTTCCAGGAGGTCATGTTCCGTATGATGAGATTCATGGACACTATGTACTAGGCTGGTTTATTCCCAGCAGATCCTGCCACTTCACAGGCGGGATGGGGAGTCCAGACCCCTACCTCCCAAGCCGCAGGGCAGGCAGCAACAGTTCATCATACCCCGGGTACACTTCCCGTGGGTGGTATCCAGCCTGTAGTAGCAGCACAGGAGCCTAGACCAGCTGCGGACGACGATCAACAGAAGATGTTGGACAGATGGACTCGATTGCGCCCTTCAGTCTTCGGGGGTGAGCGAGGCGAGGATGCCCAGGACTTCATCGATAGGTGCAGGGACAGACTGCACAACATGAGGATCCTAGCGTCCCATGGAGTGGATTTCACCACATTTCAGTTAGATGGCAGAGCTCGCTGGTAGTGGTAGTCTTATATTCTCAGCAGGCCAACAGATTCTCCTCTTGTCACTTGGGAGCAGTTCATACAGATTTTTCTGGACAAATATATCCCACCCTCTGAGAGAGAAGAGCTGCGGCGTCAGTTTGAGCAGCTAGAGCAGGGGTAGATGCCAGTGACAGATTATGAGGCTAGATTTTCAGAGCTGTCACGCCATGCACTTATGATACTACCCCCTGATGCTGAGAGAGTGCGGAGATTCGTGGCTGGGTTGCACCCAGGTATTAGAGCCACCATGGCCCGAGAGGTGGAGATGGGTACTCCTTATCAGCTCGTGGTAGAGATTGCTCGGAGGATCGAGGGTTATCGGTCGAGGAGCAGGGAGCAAGGTCAGCAGGACAAGAGGGCTAGGTTCTCCGGAGATTTCAGGGATGCCCCAGCTAGGAGCAGAGGTCAGTTTGGGGGTGGTCAGCCCAGCAGGCCTTCATATTCAGCACCTCCACCACCTCCTCGAGGTGTTTCAGTGAGGCCTCAGTTCAGCGCCATGCCAGAGCGTTACTACCGTCCTCCAGCTATTCAGAGTTCACCCAGTGGTTATCCCAGTCACCAGAGATCCTCTAGCTCTTACTTCAGTGCTATGCTAGAGGGCCCACATCGCTCTCCGGCAATTCAGGATTCTTCTTCTTCAGGACAGCAGGATATGCCACCTGTGAGATGTTATGAGTGTGGGGAGTCAGGCCATGTGAGGAGGACTTATCCTAGGTTTTGGGGCAAGGCAGTGCAGCAGGGTTACCAGCCTATGGTTTCAACACCAGCAGTCCGGCCACCTAGAGGTGGAGGACAGGTCGGTAGGGGTCGCAGAAGGGGAGGCCAGTCAAGGGGTGGCTAGTCAGCTCCTGTTCACTCCGGGGGAGCTCAGTCTTCAGGTGCTCCAGCTAGATTTTATGCTATTCCGGCCAGATCAGATGCATTGGCCTCAGACGCCGTGAATACAGGTATTATCTCAGTATGTGGTAGAGAGGCTTCAGTATTATTTGATCCAAGATCCACCTATTCATATGTTTCAGCCCTATTTGCTCATTTCCTGGACGTTCCTCGTGAGTCCCTAGGTTCTCCCATATATTTGTCCACTCCTGTAGGCGATTCTGTGGTGGTAGACCGGGTCTATCGGTCTTGTGTGATTACCTTTTGTGGGTTCGAGACTAGAGCGGATCTGTTATTGCTCGACATGGTTGATTTCGAGGTTATTCTGGGCATGGATTGGATATCTCCTTATCATGCCGTGCTGGATTACCATGCCAAGACAATTACTTTAGCCATGCCCTAGTCGCCTAGGCTAGAGTGGAGGGGTTCTTCAGTTAGTGCATCCAGTCGGGTTATTTCCTTCATGAAGGCTCGGCATATGGTCGAGAAGGGGTGTCTGGCCTATCTTGCTTATGTGCAGGACACCACCACCGAGGCCCCGACTATCGATTCAGTGCCAGTTGTTCGAGAGTTTGCCGGTGTATTTCCTTCAGACCTTCCAGGCATGTCTCCAGATCGAGACATTGATTTCTGCATTGATTTAGCTCCAGATACTCAGCCTATTTCCATTCCCCCGTACCGTATGGCTCCTAAGGAGTTGAAGGAGCAGCTTGAAGAGTTGTTGGCTAAGAGGATCATCAGGCCGAGTGTATCGCCATGAGGTGCTCCAGTCCTATTTGTGAAGAAGAAGGATGGGTCTATGCGGATGTGTATTGATTACCGCCAGTTGAATAAGGTCACCATTAAGAACAAGTATCCTCTGCCGCGCATCGATGATTTGTTTGACCAGCTACAAGGTGCTCGGGTGTTTTCTACTATTGATTTGAGGCCGGGTTATCATTAGTTGAAGATTCGGGCTTCAGATGTTCCAAAGACAGCATTTCGTACCAGGTACGACCACTATGAGTTCCTGGTGATGTCCTTTGGCTTGACTAATGCCCCAGCAACATTCATGTACTTGATGAATAGGGTATTCAGGCCATATATCGATTCCTTCGTCATTGTCTTCATTGATGACATCTTGATTTACTCACGGAGCCTGGGTGAGCATGAGCAACATTTGAGAGTTGTGCTCCAGACCTTGCGAGAACAGAAGCTATATGCTAAGTTCTCCAAGTGTGAGTTCTTGTCAGATTCCGTGGCATTCTTGGGGCATGTGGTATCCGAAGAGGGTATCAAGGTTGATCCTCAGAAGATTGAGGCAGTTCATAGTTGGCCGCGTCCTACTTCAGCTACAGAGATCAGGAGCTTTTTGGGCCTAGCAGACTATTATCGCCGATTTGTGGAGTGGTTCTCTTCTATTGCAGCTCCATTGACCAGATTGACTCAGAAGAATGCCCTGTTTCAGTGGTCCGACGAGTGTGAGGCGAGCTTCCAGAAGCTCAAGTTAGCATTGACCTCAGCACCAGTTCTAACATTGCCTTCCGGTTCTGGGATGTATACTATGTATTGCGACGCTTCACGCATTGGGTTGGGGTGTGTGTTGATGCAGGACGGGAGAGTTATTGCGTATGCTTCGCGCCAGCTGCAGGTTTATGAGAAGAATTACCCTGTGCACGACTTGGAGTTGGCGACGATTGTTTATGCTCTGAAGATTTGGAGGCACTACTTGTATGGAGTGTCTTGTGAGGTTTATACAGACCACCGCAGTTTGCAGCACTTGTTCAAGAAGAGGGATCTTAATTTGAGGCAGCGCAGATGGCTTGAGTAGTTGAAGGATTATGATATCACCATTCTTTATCATCCGGGCAAGGTTAATGTGGTAGCCGATGCCTTGAGCAGGAAGTCCGAGAGTATGGGTAGCTTGGCCTACATTGCAGCAGAGGAGAGACCTCTAGCCTTGGACATTCAGTCCTTGGCTAATCGCCTGGTGAGATTAGACCTTTCGTAGCCTTGTCGAGTTCTTGCACATGTGGTTGCTCATTCTTCGTTATTGGGAGAGATTAAGGCTCGACAGTTTGATGATCCGTGCTTAGCAGAGCTTCGGCAGACTGTGATTCAGGGTGGTGTCAAGGAGGTTACTATGGGCGAGGATGGTGTTCTGAGACTTCAGGGTCGTTTGTGTGTTCGTGATGTTAATGGCCTGAGGGAGAAGATTCTAGCGGAGGCTGTAACGACCCGACCGGTCGTTCTGCGTATTAGGACCCCGTTCCCCTACCTCGAGACTTCCCATAGCTGCTTCTTGTGATTTATGACTTGCAGGGACGGGTGATTCGGATTTTTGAAGTGTTTAGAATGCTTTAGGAACACTTGGTTCCTTAAGGTTGGCCTTTTGTCCAAGTTTGACCTTGGTCAACATTTTTAAGAAAACGACCTCGGAATCGAGTTTCGACAACTCCATTAGCTTCGTATGATGATTTCGGACTTGGGCGTATGTTCGGAACGGGCTTTCGATGACCCGGGAGCATTCGGCGCCTAATATAGAAATAAGAATTTCCTTAAGTTTGAAATTTGGTTTGGAACGTGATTTTATGTTATTGAGGTCCGAACGAAATTTTGGGACCGGTAATAGTTCCGTTATGTCATTTATGACTTGCTTGAAAAATTAGTGTCATGAAGGATAAAGGGTACACGAATTAAAGAAAACGAGTTTTGTTGAAAGTGGCCAATATGGGATAAAATATGGGTCGAGCGATAATACCCGATAACTATGAACTACTACCTTGCAAGGTACCATATGGCCACGGTAGTATAATATATAATGTATATATAAATTATATTAAAATAAATAGATTTTTAAGTAATTCGTGGTAATTTTTAGGATAAAAATTATTAAATATTCCACCCCCCATCCCACGTGGCAACTAGCCACATTATCAAGAAATGACTAAGAGTCATTCCTTGATTAGGTGTCAAATGGATAAAAATCCCTTTCATTTCTTTTCAAGACTTTGGATATACAAGTCTTTCCAATTCATTTTCATTTTGAAGACTTTGCATTTAAAGTCTTAAGAACAGAATGTTGCTTTTGCTTTCTAAAATTTCAATTTTAAAACGTTGGCCCCTTTTCTGTCATTAATCCATGAGATTTGGTTTCACTCCCTTGTAAAATATTCAAAACAACAACGTGTCTTTGGTTTAAAACCAAAGACGTTGAGGCAGAAGCAAATAATTTCTTTCAAGTGACAAAGAATCCAAGGCACAAATTTCGTTCATAAGATTCAAAGAAGCAAAAACATATTTCGTTCAAAGAATTCAAAAGGCAGAAGCTTAATCCGATTTTTTTTGGGTTCTAAATTCAATCTACGAATGTTTCCAACGGGAATTGTTAAAGCTTTAGCAACGTAAAATTCTACAGTTCTAAAGGAGTACGGTGCAATCTTTTCCAAAAATATAATACGGATTTTTCCTACTCCGGTTACGAGTCTTCGGGTGTAGAGTTCGGAGTTGCGGGCGCGTTCTTGGTCCGAGAGGTAGTTTCTACACGAGGTGAGTTTCCTTTCCAACATTGTAAGGGGGAATTGTCCCCATAGGTACTCTATTTACTGTATATACATGTTGCAAGGGCTACATACGTACCAAGTGACGAGAGTCAGTACGTGGCGGCTAGTCTGCTATGTCGGGTAACTTTAGGATTCACAAACATGACTCGTTGTACCCTATTTGTACTTTTGGATGTGTTGTGAATTGCATATTATTCTTGAGATGATATGGAAATGCGGAACATTATGATTTAACCACAGTTGATTTATCATTGGCATTGGCACAGTACGGTTGAGTTCATTGTTGAGTTGGTACACATACGTACTTACATATATATACGCACTTGTTATCGAGTTAGCACACGAGTCACAGGTACGATGCGCGATCGTGGGTCAGCTTATCATTATCGAGTTAGCACACGAGTCACAGGTACGATGCGCGATCGTGGGTCAGCTTATCATTATCGAGTTAGCACATGAGTCACAGGTACGATGCGCGATCGTGGGTCAACTTATCATTATCGAGTCAGCACACGAGTCGCAGGTACGACGCGCGATCGTGGGTCAGCTTATTATATCGAGTCAGCACGCGAGTCGCAGGTATGATTCGCGATCGTGGGTTAGCTTATGACCTCAGTCCTTATGACCACCCTTATGACTTCGGCCGGTTGTCTTGTCCTGGTATGTGTATGATCACTTGAGTTCTGAGTCACTTGTAACGAGGTTGTCAGGTATTGGTTATGAGAGGATTTTGGTACTTTGCTGTTCATTTTTCTGATATTTATGTGGGTTACATTACTTGTTATGTACTTATTGTTTACCGATTCACGTGCCTATTGCTTTTGCCATATCTCGTTATATATTATATTGCTGGACCTTAGCGAGTATCTAGTCGACCTCTCGTCACTACTCCTTCGAATTTAGACGGGATACTCACTAGGTACATATTTATTATGTACTCATGCTGCACTTCTTCTTCTGTACTTGACTGTACAGGTCCGGAGGCTGGTACATCGGACTATCAGGCCGGTGCTAGATACTGACTTGTGTTGATTAGACTTCACGGTGAGCTGGTATTCCTGGTGATCCCTGGCAGCACCCTGAAGTTTCTTTTTGTAATTTTCCCATCTATTTCATTCAGATTGTGGACTTGTATATATATTATCCTTGTATAGTCAGATAGTTTCCCGTGACACTCGTGACACTAGTTCCTGGCACACACGTAGCGTATATTTTGGGTTGTGGGCGGTATATTTATACATATGCTTACCTTTTGGCCATGTTTCGTTATGATTTTATTTCATATCACAGGTTATCATCATGCTAATAATTGTTTAAAACTGGTAAACGTTGGAAAAATTGATCAAATAGGAAGGGTAACACTTAGTATCATCCATGTTGGCTTGCCTAACCTCGTCGTTGGGCGCCATCACGACCTGAATTAGGATTTGGGTCGTGACAGAGGCGCACAGTTCTCAGTATTCTGTTCATCCAGGTGCGACAAAGATGTATCGTGATTTGAAGCAGCATTACTGGTGGAGGCGGATGAAGAAAGACATTGTGCAATATGTGGCTAGGTGTCTTAATTGCTAGCAGGTTAAGTACGAGCATCAGAGGCCAGGAGGCCTACTTCAGTAGATGCCCATTCCTGAGTGGAAGTGGGAGCACATCACTATGGACTTCGTGGTTGGGTTGCCTCGGACTGTGCGGAAGGTTGACGCGGTTTGGGTCATTGTGGATAGATTGACCAAATCGACGCATTTCATTCCTGTGGCTACTACTTACACTTCTGAGAGACTAGCCCAGATCTACATTCGGGAGATAGTCCGGTTGCACGGTGTGTCGGTGTCCATTATATCAAATCGAGGTCCTCAGTTCACCTCGCACTTCTAGAGAGCACTGCACAGTGAGATGGGCACTCAGATAGATCTCAGGTCAGCATTTCACCCTCAGACTGATGGCCAGTCGGAGTGTCATTCCCCAAAATCGAGGGACACGACCGGCGCTCAACCGGAGGACCCCAGTCAAGCGGACCTGGAATTGCCTTTCTTATCCCACGCGTTACGCTGTGATTTCAATATACATTATTCATGTGAAATAGCCATTTAGACTTAAGCATAAACTTATAACTTGAATTCATTTCTACTTTTTATCATTACTAACATATGATACCAAATACTTACAAAATACTTACAACATTTACCAACGTGGATCACGATTCCGAACTGTACCATTACTTACCCAAAAAATACATATGTACACTACCCACATTGTGTCTACGGAGCCTCTACGAATACTGGGAACTTAACCAATACTTGCCGGTGACAAAGCCCCGGCTATACCTTACAATACACAATAAACTCAAAGAAGGTGGCATGAACCACACATGGCCTCGAGAGGAAGTGGGGCTCACCAATGCAGATGACGGAATGGAGAGGAGGCACTACTGTCGGTGGGCTGAATTACCTGCTATGGAACCACCTACAATCATCATAAGAATGTAGCTCCCCCGACAAAATGGACGTCAGTACATTTGAATTGTACTGGTATGTATGAACAAACTTTATCCCAAGTACAATCAACAATGCACAGATAAGAGACGGTTAATAGAACCAACAAGCATTGCACAGAAAATAGAAACAACCAACATCAAGAGTCCACAGTACTAGTATGTATGAACAAACTTCATCCCAAGTACAATCAAGCAATACACAGATAAGAGACAGTAATAGAACTCACAAACATTGCACGTAGGAAGAAACAACCAAAATCACAAGTTTCACAATCTCTCCTTTTCCCTTTCCAACATTTCCATATTCAAGAGTTTCATATATTTTCATTTCAATAGTGATTATGATCACTTTTCCACCCTTATTACCTCGGCCACCCTTATCACCACAACCCACACCTTGTTACTCTGTGTTGCGGCGTGCAACTCGACCCCGCCTGCCAATTTATATTTCAAAAACAACACCACCAATAATTTCATCATGATAACAATCACGTTTCCACCTTTATCACCACAACCCACACCTTATTACTCCGTGTTGTGGCGCGCAACTCGACCCCGCCTGACAATTTATATTTCAAAAACAACACCACCAATAATTTCATCATGATAACAATCACGTTTCCACCTTTATCACCACAACCCACACCTTATTACTCCGTGTTGTGGCGCGCAACTCGACCCCGCCTGACAATTTATATTTCAAAAACAACACCACCAATAATTTCATCACAAGGACTTTCCTTTCAAGGATCACAATTCAACAACAACACCAAACAATTTCATCCCAAGGGCCTTCCTTTCAAGGATCACCATTTCAACAACAACAACACCAAACAATTTCATCACAAGGGCCTTACTTTCAAGGATCACAATTTCACATTTATCAATTCATTTACTTGGGCTCAAAGCACCCCAAACTTTCATCAAGCAGCAATTTATGCACAAGGTGTTGCCATAACCGTTCAACTTATTTACAATGCTTCATATCAATAACTTTAAACAATTACCATCTTTGCACATAACAACGTGGGCATGCCAAGTCACAGTTCAAAATCTCATCTAACACAGCGGGGTAGTAATTAACTAGATAGTCAATTCACATCTTTCCATATAAGTACACACACCATATGCTTACCACAACAAGAGGAATTTACAAGGATTAAAGTTATCCATACATACCTGGAGTCGAAATCCCCTTTTTAACTTTTACTCACAAATCACCGAACCGACTAGTACCGTCAATCTAGTTCACAAATAAACGTATTCAACTTAGAATTGGAAGTCATGCATGCAATTCAGACTCTCTTAAACATTCTTCTAAACATTATGTGACCCCATTAGATTACCAACCCCGTCTTTGTGAAATTTACCCCAAACCACTCCCTCTTACTAAATTAACACCATTATTAAACATGCATGCAAGGTCTTAGTTAATATTTTCAAGAAGAAATCCATGCAAATCCTCCCTTTATTTAAAATCAGAAAATTAGTGGGAAAAGAGTTGGGAACCCTTACCTGATAAAATGAGGAAGAATAAGATTACTTGAATTATCAGGCCTGAGGGACTTTGAAAATCAACTTGATGGAAGAACCACTTTCTCTCTCAAGAACTCCCCTTTCCTTCTCTCTATTTTGTTCAAACAACTTGTAAAAATGAAGGGGTGGGGGTGTTTTAATGAACTGGGGGTCGGGTTTTAAAATTAGAAAAATTAGGATCTCGACACCGGAATGCGGTCAGGAATGCGATCGCATTCCTGACATGCGGTCCGCCGAGACGATCGCAGAATGGCCCTCCAGGTGGGCCAAAATTAAAACACAATGTGCAAGTATGCGACCACTATGCGGTCCGAATACACGTTATGCGATCGCATAGTGCGTCGCATAACCTCCCTCATAGAAATCAAAGGGCAAGAATGCGACAACTATGCGGTCCGCAGAACCAAAATACGATCGCATAGTGGACCGCACAGTTGTCCTCCAATTGGGCAGTGGCCTACCCAGGTATGCGACCATTATGCGGTCCGCATACCCGTTATGCGATCACATAGTGCGTTGCATAACGCCCAACATTTGGAAAATTTTATTCTTTCAAATTCCGGGGCACTTTACACAATCAAGGCTCGTTTTAAGAATTTCTACAGTTAAAACAACTCGGGAACTTATTCGGCATTATCTTAAACAAGAAATTTTATTGGTCTTTACACGGAGCGTACAATTCAGATATTGGTCTTTACACGGAGCGTACAATTCAGGGCTTGTGTGATTGACTTTGGAGGTCAGTGGGACCAGTTCTTACCTTTGGCTGAGTTTGCATACAATAATAGTTATCAGTCCAGCATCGAGATGGCTCCATTTGAGGCTTTGTATGGTCGGTGGTGTCGTTCTCCTATCGGGTGGTTTGAGCCTGGCGAGGCTAAGGTATATGGCACGGATCTGGTGAGAGATGCTTTGGAGAGGGTGAATATAATTCAGGAGAGGCTCCGTACAACACAGTCCAGACAAAAGAGTTACGCAGATCAGAGGGCGCGTGATGTAGCATTTATGGAGGGAGATAAGGTTCTACTGAATGTTTCCCCGATGAAGGGCATCATGAGATTTGGGAAGAAGGGCAAGCTGAGCCCAAGGTTTATAGGTCCTTTCGAGGTATTGAGGCGAGTCAGAGAGGTTGCTTATGAGCTTTCTTTACCTCCCAAATTATCAGGGGTTCATCCGATCTTTCATGTATCCATGCTCTGGAGATACCATGCCGACTTCTCTCACGTGGTTGATTTCAGCACTATTCAGTTGGATGAAAAGTTGGGCTACGAGGAGGAGCAAGTTGCTATTATTGATAGACAGGACCGCCAGTTGAGATCCAAGAGAGTTTCTGCCGTGAAGGTCCAGTGGAGGGGCCAACCAGCTGAGAAGGTGACTTGGGAGTCCGAGGAGGACAAGCGGAGCAGATATCCACATCTATTCATCGCTTCAGGTACGATTCTAGACCCGTTCGAGGATGAACGTTTGTTTAAGAGGGGGATCCTGTAACGACCCGACCGGTCGTTTTACGAATTAGGACCCCGTTCCCCTAAATGAGACTTCCCATAGCGGCTTCTTATGATTTATGACTTGCGGGGACGGGTGGTTCGGGATTTCTAAGTGTCTAGAGTGCTATAGGAACACTTGGTTCCTTAAGGTTTGCCTTTTTGGCCAAATTTGATTTCGGTCAATATTTTGATCAAACGACCTCGGAATCAAGTTCCGACAGCTCTGGTAGCTTCGTATGATGATTTCAGGCTTGGGCGTATGTTCGGAACGAGGTTTTGATTACCCGGGTGAATTTTTGCGCCCAATATAGAAATAAGGATTTCCTTAAGTTTGAAATTTGGTTTGAAAGTGATTTTATGTTATAGAGGTCCGAACGGAATTCCGAGACTGGGAATAGTTCTGTTATGTCATTTATGACTTGCCTGCCAAATTTGGTGTCATTCCGAGTAGTATAGGTCGGTCCGACGCATTGTTATAGAAATCAAGAACTTGAAGTTCTTAAATTATGATTCTAGGGGTTTTGGGGTGTGATTTTGAGTGTTAGCGTTGTTTTGAGTGTTCCGAAGGCTTGAGCGAGTCCGTATTATGATTTGGGACTTGGTGGTATATTTTGACGGGGGCTCGGGTGGGACCAGGTGCCTCTCGGGCACCAAACGGGGCTAAAAACCAGCTGATGCAACTGCTGGTGCACCTGATCTGGTGTAACCGCAGGTGCGGTTGCCCAGTCGCAGGTGCGGGACCGCTTTTGCGGTCCCAGCCTCGCAGGTGCGATCCCTCTGTGGCCAGGCAATTTCTCGCAGGTACGGACCATGTTCCGTAGGAGCGGAGCCGCAGGTGCGGTCTCTTCTCTGCAGGTGCGAGCCCAGCCTTCCCTCGTCCAGTTCTGCAGGTGCGAGACCGCAGGTGCGGTCCTTGAGCCGCAGGTGCAGAATCACTGTAATCTTAGGCAGTGTGATTCTTTAAAACACAAGATTTTACCCATTTCCTTTACTTATCACCCCCATTAGAGACTTGGGAGCTTGAAGAAGAGATTCCATGACCTATCTACTGAAGAGTTACGAGTCCTCAGGTGTAGAGTTCGGAGCTTCGGGCGCATCCTTGGTCCGAGAGGTAGATTCGACACGAGGTGAGTCTCTTTTCTAACCTTGTAAGAGGAAAATTGTCCCCATAGGTGGTTTAAATTCTATGTGTAATTGTTTCGGGATCTACGTGCGCACGAAGTGATGAGAGTCCGTGCGTAGCTACTATTATGCCATGTAGGGTAGTTTTAGGGCTCACGAGCATGCCTTTCTGTGCCTTGTATGTATCTCTAGACATGCTTTGAATTGCTTATTTCCCCTGAACTAGCTTGAAGATAGTAGTAAGTTACATCCGAATTTACAGTTATTTAACTCCTGTTACAAGTATAGACCCTACCGAGTACCCGAGTCGCAGGTATGATTCGCGAGCGGGGTAACCTTAGGATAATTTTGTGCAAGTATACGAGCACCCGAGTCGCAGGTATGATTCGCGAGCGGGGTAGCCTTATCATTATTATGTCAATCGCGTCGCATGATTGATTCGCGAGTGGGGAATGGATGCACTTATGGTTCGGGCCGTTCGACCCTCGGCAGTGCATAGATACTATCCTTACGACTCCGGCCGGTTGTCTTATTCCTGCGTGCGCATGACTATTTGGTACTGTTTCGTGGATATTGATTTGACCAAAATTTGGGGGAAAAGAAAGTGGAAATTGTTATTTACTTTCAGTATTTACTTGGATTTCTGTGCCTTACACGTATTTGTTGTACACTGTCATACCTGCCTACTGCTTTCATTATACCCTGTTATATTATACTATTGGACCTTAGTGAGTGTCAATTCGACCTCTCGTCACTACTTCTTCGAGATTAGACGGGATACTCACTGGGTACATATTTACTTATGTACTCATGCTACGCTTCTGTACTTAATTGTACATGTTCTGAGGCTGGTGCATCTGGTTATCATACCGGAGATAGATTCTGATATAGTGGACCTGACTTCACGGTGAGCTGCTTCTCCTGACGATCCTCGGAAGCACCATGGAGTTTCTTTTGCTTATTTTCCCGTCTATTTATTTCAGACAGTGGGAATTGTATAGTTTTATCTTTTGTATTTCCAGTTAGTATGCCCGTGGTACTCGTGACACTAGTTCCTGGCACACACGTAGTAGTTATCATGGACTATGGACTGTATATATATTTTTGACTCATGCCTCCTTATGGATGCTTTTGGTTTAAAACTGGTAAATTATCTTTTCGATATTATGTTTCACACCTTATAACTTGGTATATGATGAAATATTTAATCAAATAATAAGGAATCCATAGTTAAATAAGTGTTGGCTTGCCTGACCCCGCTGTTGGGCGCCAACACGACCTGAGTTAGGATTTGGGTCGTGACAGGTCCCCCCTTGTATTATTATTCATTCTATTAAGATAGTGTTTGGTTATACATACTAGTACTATTCGACAGTACTAACGTCCATTTTGCTGGGGGGGGGGGGGGGGGGGGGGGGGTGCATCTTTAATGGATGCAGGTGGTTGCAGAGAAGGTAGAATTGACCAGTGATAGCGGTGCACCTTCCTCCCAGCAGACTTGGTGAGCCCTACTTCATTCTGGGGTCATGTATACTTTGTTCATTATGTTATCATGTTTTGAGGTATAGCCGAAGCCTTGTTGGTGGAACTATCATTGTACTTATTTGTATCTTTTAGATGCTCTGTAGACATAGTGTGGGTTGTATGTCAGTGTTGGGGAAAGTCAAGTAACATGTTATGTTTGAATCACCTGTTCCACTTTAGCCTATGAAAAAGTGTGTATTTTGAGACATTAAAAATGAAGAAACTAGTGGAAAGGTTTTGGTATTATATTCATGATCTCTTTATTTTCTAATTAATGAAAATATGTCTCCTCTTTGTTCATGAGTGAGTTTGGGTAGAAAGTATCTAACAGACTTGATCGACCGGGTTCACTCGGTTGAGCTCCGGTAGCGCTCCCCGTGTTTGGGGCATGACAAACTTGGTATCAGAGCCCAAGGTTTGAAAGTGTCCTAGGATGTCTCGAACCCGTGTCTAGTAGAGTCATTCTTATCGGTGTGTTGTCGACCACATCTATAAGTTGGAGGCTACTTGGACATTTAGGAATAACACCCTTCTTTGTGATAAAATTGGTTGTGAAAGTATTCCTCCTCTAACTTGTGCATTGCTTTAACTTTCAGTACATGACACCTAAGAAGAAAGTAAGAATTTTCCAAGGAGCCAATGCCGCCCCATGAGTGGAAATTGACTCTTTATTTGATAATGCAGGTGAGTACCCGAGGGGCAAGGATATTCCCCCGACTGCTACTCTACCTGATTTCACTACACCTGACTAGGCTACTCCAGTTCCTGCACCTACTGAGGGTGCAACGATTCCTCCAACTGATATTCCGGTTCCACCTCCAGCCCCAGCTTCTGGTTCTGGTAGTTTGCTGTAGTTGCGTGTCTTGTCTTATTACTACTTACCTTCGGTAATTACGTAGTTTGCTAGCAGGATTTCGTCATATTCTCATGTGATGTGTCACGACCCAAATCCTAATTCAGGTCGCGATGGCGCCCAACAACGGGGTTAGGCAAGCCGATATAACTTTCACTAAGTGATGACCTTCCCATTCGATCCAACAAGTCAATGGTTACCAGTTTATAACAACTAATATGATACTAGCCTTGAGTGAAGTTAAAATCATAGAAGATACAAGGACGAAATAAAACATACACATAGACATACATCCCAAAACCCCAAAAATATATACCGCGTGTGTGCCAGGAACTAGTGTCACGAGTGTCACGGGCAACTATTGAATATACAATGACTACAACATATACAAGGTCTCAGTCTGAATGAAATAGACAGAGAAAACTTCTTGTCAAGGAGTTTTAAAGCAAGAAAACTTATCCACTTTTAGGGTAAAAAGTAATAAAAAAATCGGAAGGTAGACACAAGTTTCAGCAAGTAAAAGAAGCAAGGTGAAGAAGGGTACGAAGTACCCAGTTACTAAATATTATCATTATTTACCATTTACTAAGGGAGATATAAGCATTTTGAGTTACGTTCAACAGTGACAGATGTACGTAATCGGCCACACCGATCTCAGTTATGCCCTATGCGAGCTAACAAATATAGTTTAAGAGAAGGAAGGGTTATCAAGATCTAGCTGGGGTTAGAGTAACCCAAAATAGGAGATGGATTGGTAGAATTAGTTGACATTTCTGAAGGATAGTTCAAACGTGGTAATGGATCTCCTTGTGAGACACCTAGATGGTGCACTCTAAAATAGTACACCTAGATATGAGTGCTACAAAGATAGGCACTGAAAGCCTAGAAAGGATAAATACTACCTTAGTATGACTCCCGTCCCTAGTAGAGAGATAATTCTAGGCAACCTGAAGAGCCAGTGGATGGAGCAAAGAGCAACTAAAAGCAAAAGAATATCTTGTTAAAGTTTTTAGAATAAAGTGATAGACAGAAATGTAAGCAGGAAATAAGAAGAGAGCTAATGAAGCATTAAGAGTAAGATATGATACATGGATGACAACGGTAGGTAAAAAGATGACAGTATTATAGAGTCTGTAGTCAGGTGAAGGAAAAGATGAGAGGTGACAGGCCTTGAGACAACAAAAGAGTATAGGCCATAAAGTCATATCCTCACTTCGAGAAATAAGTTCGTGACTCTGACGCAACTACCGGAAGGAAAAGTTATACCCTAGAGTAATAAGAATCAGTATGGGCTGGTGAACAAGATAAACTAAACAAGAATTAGGGACTGAGTGATTGGATAATACTCAGCATCATGAGAGTTTGAGATTTCGTTCCAGCGATAATATAATGGACAACAGAAGAAGATTCATGAGAAATTTAGAGAATGGTCATTCAGGACGACGCTTCCCTAACGCAAGCAATGTGAGCAAAGTTAAGCTTAAGGGACTATATGTGACAATTACACTAAGTGCCACCCTCACGAGTAAGGAATTTCGTTATCTTTGGTACAGAAGGATTACCGCAAGGCGAGTAAAGGTCATCTATAATGCGAGGAGATGCCTATGATAAAGAGGTAAATCATCTATAGGTAGATCATTGTAGTGCTAAATATTAGTACTTCCCTAAAGGGGGGAATGTGGAGTGGGGTGGCATTAAGTCAGAAGTAAGTGGTCCTAGTAATTATGGAATGGTAAAGGAAGAATGCGATAAAATGAAAAAGGTATGAGATTGCACTTATTCAAAGCTTACAGATATGCTACGATACCAAACCATTATGCAAGCACGGTGTGAAGGAAAGGAAGTAAGGGTTCCTGCCCGAGATGTAACTGATTAATAAGGAGCCATTGCGAGAGGTATGTTAAGACAAAGAAAATAACCCAAGAAAGATTAAATATGGATATGAGAATGGGCCAACGAGTAGTCGGTAATTTATTTAGAAAGAGTTTAGTTATGGCTAAACAGGAGGTTACAGACGAGTTAGCAGATCGTGCAAGATAAACATAGTAACAACGAATACGAAGAATTAAGTCTCGCAGATATGACATCGTGATCCTTGAGAAATATTTAGATAGGAGTTGGGGTAGTTAAAGGTACCATATGAGTGTTACTGAAATAAAAGAGAAAGCCACTTGAAACACAGTCAAAATATCAGTTCAGAAGCAACCCTACAAGCACAAGGGCATGGAAGTGATCAACTACGGATAATTATAGGCAAGGAAGAACATCAAAAGGTCCGTAATAAGCTCACATCTTTACAAGAGTTAAGGGTTCTCCCTATGTACTACAACGAAAAACTAGCTGAGTAAATAAAGAAGAAGGCTTCAACCTAAGTTGGGTGACCTAAGAAGGAAATGGTCTTATAACAACAATCTCACAACAACATTGTATGCACTCCATAAGAATATGGCACCTAATGTGGCTAATGAACGAGGACTAAAATCAGAAGTAATATTCAATATCATATGAGTTCTATGGAATTCCAATATGCATGGGCACCAAGATAAGCTAAGTATGCACGCAAAAAGGGGGCACAAAGACAAGGAAAAGTAATTGCTTACGTTTGAACAAAGCTGGGATGGAACAAAAAGAATTATTCGATTCATGATCCAGAGTTTGTTACATTATGAACGTACTTAAGAGTTTGGAGTTTTATACATGCATCATATACAGCCGTAGAAGATTCCGATATAAGTTAAAAGAAAGAATTGAGCTCAGGTCAAAGACAAGGGATTGAATTGTTAGAAAATTGTATCATGGATATTCCATAGAATCCATGAAGGGATAAAGTAATAACTAATACCGCAAATAGGAAGATAGCTTAAGCCTACATAAAGTTTGATCAGAAGGAGGAGGAAACTAAGGAGTTACATCAACAAAGTAAACCAGGAGTTAGAAAATTGGACCTAGAAAATTATAGAAATCATGGTTTAGAATATTGCAGAATCATTCTTAATATCATAGGTACAATACATATAGTACAACAATCATATTCTATAACGGCTCTACGATAAAGCCAGTTAGAAGAGTACCAGCCTCATCAGAAGTCATTATGAAGCTTCCATCGGATTGTATAGGCACCAGAGGTGCATGTTTTATAATAGAGCTTCAAGTTATGGACATGAATTATACCTATGTGGAAGGGAGGTCATGAAAGAGATAAAAGGTACGATGTGAGATTTTAAGGTAAGTAAGGTAAAGATGAACAACGTACAAGATACTCAAAAGAAGAAGGTTGAGAATAGTCCATGCTTCGGATAGAAGGCTAGAAGCACAAGGGTTCAGTACCCAAGAATGATAGCGGCGTCATCAGTGGCATATCTTCCAACCTAAGGTTTTTAAATATCAAGAGGTCTAGCTAAAAGAGTAAAGAAGAGTTTGAGACAAGGTGATGTCTCACTTGATGTTCCGGAATAACATAAGGAAATATATGGTGCAAGCAAGTTGAAAGAAGGTTGCGAATAATATAAATAGATACGTAAAGGTCGCAAGCTAAAGTATAGTAAAGCGATGAGGTTTTATGACAGGAATAAGGATGAGAAAGGGCAATTAAGAAGGTGACGAGAATGGATAAGTACTCGAGATTAAGCTCATGAAAATAAGAGAGCTAATGGTTTCTCTAAGTCATAGAAAGCTCAGTATAGCCTGAATGAACTCAAAGGAGTCCAAGACTAATAGCATCTAGAGTGGAATAAGGGTGTGATTATGATAGGTAAAGGATGACGTTTAGTCCTTCGACGGAGTAATGACTTGAAGAGGATTTCATTAATTGTATAGGATAAAAATACCGATGTAAGGTGAGTCATATTGGGATGCTATAAAATACGGTTATGGAAGTATAGTATCGCCCCTAGGTGGACCAATCTAATTAAACCAGATGTCCCTGATGAGACGTGAGCCCTAGACGCAGTGTTACATAAGAGATCAAGTTATCAGTGGTGGATGATAGATCAATATTAAGGTTAATCAACAATGGATGGACAAAAGTCACAAAGTATGAGGTGAGATTATGCCGTCATTCTTAAGATGAACAAGTAATGATGAAGAATTAAAGGACTTAGATTTATACATATGGGATAAGTAACGAAAGAAGCTTGGAGTTTGGTAGCAGACTTCATTAACGATAAAACGAAGTAAGATTTATAGTATAATATGACCTACCTTGATGCAGTAAAGTCATACGGATGGATAACCAGGTCTATGAAATAAGATATAACAATAACCGTAAGTTTGACAAAGTACCGAGCGAAGAACTTAACTATACCTATAGATGCCCAGGGGGACATCTTATATAGCTCTGTATACGTTCGCGAAATGAGGCCAAGTGTCACGACCCGAAATCCCACCTTCAGGCCGTGAAGGCGTCTAACGTTGTACCCGCTAGACAAGCCAACGTGTGAGTTGATTTACTAATTTTATGTACATAAGCCAGTTAAAGTGGAACAGTAAACGTAAACAGTTAATAATAATGCAGAAGCTACGAGTTTATATATTAAGATAATAACAACCACAAAATTTACGTACATAATCCCCCAGAATTGGTGTCACAAAAATCTCACGAACTGTCTAAGATTTCAACAACAAAAGTCTGAAATGAAGAGTACAACTGTCTATGAATTAAGATAAGACAGAAACAATAAGATAGAAGATGATGCCGAGATCCACGTACGCCTGCGGGTCTACCTCAAAATCTCCGGGGTGGACCGAAGGATACTCCCTCTAACAGTGTCCACTAGGTCCGGCTGCGGGATCTGCACAACATAAAGAAGTGCAGGTGTAGCATCAGTACAACCGACCCCATGTACTGAGTAAGTGTCGAGCCTAACCTCGGCAAAGTAGTGACGAGGCTAGATACGACAACAACAATTTACCCGTACAGTTCAATAATATCTACCAAAGAAAATGGCAAGAAATAAGCAGTTAAGCATGGTAATACGGGGACAAGTAATGGGGTAACAAGTGAGAAGAGACTATGAATAACTGAACACACAATAATGCAAAAGAATCAAGTCAACATGACATAATAACTCAAACAAGAATGTACACGGCATCACCCTTAGTGCTTTTACTCTCATCCTCACAATGCAATGCATAAATGAAAGCAATATAAATAATGGCACGGCATCACCCTTCGTGCTTTTACTCTCTTCCTCACAATGCAATGTGTAAATGAAAGAAATATAAAAAATGGCATGGCATCACCCTTTGTGCTTTTACTCTCGTCCTCACAATGCAATGTATAAATCAAAGCAATATAAATAATGGCACGGCATCACCCTTCGTGCTTTTACTCTCTTCCTCACTATGTAATGTATAGATAAAAGCAATGTAAAATATGGCACGACATCACCCTTCGTGCTTTTACTCTCTTCCTCACCATGCGATGTATGAAATGAATGAGATGAATACACGGCATCACCCGTCGTGCTTTACACTCTTCCTCACCCAAATCAACAACAAATGACAACTTGGCAAGGAATTTAACAACATGGGATACAATTCAAAACCACCCAGCAAGGGGAAAACATCAACCAATATAATAACAATGCCCGGCAAGGGACCCAGCTATAACTAATCTATTACCAGTATATAACGTAATGAATTGAGTCCTCGACTGAAATATCATATCACAAGTACTTAACGGATAATCTCAGCAATTCAACAACTTTCCAAAGGAAACTACTTCAAAACACAATAAACATCGGAATAATAACAAGTAATTCACCAAATTAGACTCACGGGCATGCTTGACAAACAATGCATAGGTACTCGTCACCTCACCTATACATTGAACATGATAATACAAGTAGCACATATGACTCACACCTATTCCCTCACTAAAGTTAGGCCAAACACTTACCTCGGCTCCAAAAATGCAAATCAAGCCTCTAGCACTGCTTTCCCTCTCGAATCCAACTCCGAAACGATAGTATATAAGCATAATCGACTCAATAATATCAATAGTGACTCAATAATTCAATCCCAATGCCTAATTATACATTTCCCGTCATTCTTCAAATAATACCAAAAGTCGACCCCGTTCCCGTTTGGTCCAAACACGAGGTTCGGACGAAAATCCGATAACCCATTCCACCACGAGCCTTAATACACAATTTGTTTTGAAATCTGACCCCAAAACGAGGTTGAATTCCCAAAAATTTCAAAAGCCCTAACTCTACCCAAAACCCCCAATTTCTACCTTTTAATCCATGATTTTAGGCCTAGAATCTAATAATAGTTGATGGAAATGAAAGAGAACGAAGTTAAGAACACTTACCTATGAAGCTATGGAGGACGAACTATTCAAAAATCGCCTATGGGGTGTAGGGAAGAAGGAGGGTAGTGAAAATATCGTAGAAATCCCATAACTATTCTGTTTTGAGCTTTTAAAATCTTTGGGAAATTTTACCCTTCGTGTTCCTAGCCTCGTTCGCGAGGGTGACCCACTGTGACTTCTGCGTTCGCGGAGCCAAGGCCGTGTCCGCGAGGAACAAAAGCTACCCAGCCCCCAGACCCCAGCCTAACTCTATGCGTTCGCACCCCTGGGGACGCGTTCGCATAGAGACACTATCCAGTGCTCCGCGTTCGCGTAGAGAAAAATCCCAGGCCACAATATTTACCCTTCGCGTTCGCGGGCCCTTGGCCGCGTTCGCGAAGGGTATCACACCAGACACCTGAAATCAGTCCCAACACCAGATTTTTCTAACATTTTTGCACCCCGACACCTACCCGAAACTCACCCGAGCCCTCGGGGCTCAAAACCAAAAACACACACGACTTAAAAATCACCCTACAAACTTATTCAAGTAATTGAACCACCAAAATTACATCAACAACAATGAATTAAACTCCAAAGTCCATAGAATTTTCTCAAACTTCATAAACTATCATAATTTTCCATTTTTATCCGAAACACGTCAAACCAAGTCCGTTTCTTACCAAATTTTACAGATAACTCATATAATATATATTGAACCTATTCCGGGCTCTGGAACCATAATATGGGCCCGGTAACACAGATTTCACATCAAAAATACATTTTCAAGAGTCTTTATAATTTTCAGAAAACAATTTTCTTTAAAAATTCATTTCTCGGACTTGGGACCTCGGAATTTGATTCCGGGCATACGCCCAAGTCCCATATTTTCCTACGAACCCTCCGGGACCGTCAAATCACGGGTTCGGGTCCGTTTAACAAAAATATTGACCAAAGTCAATTTTATTCAATTAATTATCATAAATTCAGCTTTTCATCAAATTTCCACATAAGGCTTCCCGGCTACGCGCACGGGCTGCGCACGCACATTGAGGTAAGATTAACAGAGGCTTTTGGGGCCTCGGAACAAAGTTTTAATTAAATTTACACTGGATGACCTTTGGGGTCATCATAATTTCCACCTCTAAAACAAACGTTCGTCCTCGAACGGACATAGAAAGGTACCTGAATCGGGAAAAGGTGGGGATATCGGCTCCGCATATCGGACTCGGACTCCCAGGTAGCTGCCTCGGCATGCTGACCTCTCCACTGAACACGAACCGAAGGATAACTCTTCGATCTCAACTGACGAACCTGCCGAGCTAATATGGCTACCGGCTTCTCCTCATAAGTCAAATCCTTGTCCAACTGGACACCGCTGAAGTCAAGTACATGAGATGGGTCCGCAATATACCTCCGGAGCATAGATACATGAAACGCCGGGTGCATAGCTGATAAACTCGGTGGCAAGGCAAGTCTGTAGGCCACCTCTCCTACCTTATCCAAAATCTCAAATGGACCAATGTACCTAGGGCTCAACTTGCCCTTCTTCCCGAACCTCATCACGCCCTTTATGAGCGACACCCGAAGAAATACCCGGTCTCCTATCATAAATGCCAAATCTCGAACTCTGCGATCCGCATAACTCTTCTGCCTGGACTGAGCTGTACGAAGTCTATCCTGAATAATCTTCACCTTGTCCAAGGCATCCTGGACTAACTCAAAACCCAAAAATCTAGCCTCTCCCGGCTCAAACCACTCGACTGGAGACCGACACCGTCTACGATACAACGCCTCATACGGAGCCATCTGAATGCTCGACTGATAGCTTTTGTTGTAGGCAAACTCAGCTAAAGGCAAGAACTGGTCCCATGAACCACCAAAATCAATGACACAAGCCCGCAACATATCCTCCAAAATCTGAATAGTACGCTCGGACTGTCCTTTTGTCTGAGGATGAAATGTTGTGCTCAAATCAATCTGTGTGCCCAATTCTCGCTGAAATACTCTCCAGAAATGGGAGGTAAACTGAGTACCTCGGTCTGATATAATGGATATGGGCACACCATGCAATCTAACAATCTCTCTCATATAAATCTTTGCCAACTTCTCTGCTGAATACGAAACTGATACTGGGATGAAGTGCGCTGACTTGGTCAGCCTATCCACAACAACCCATACTGCATCAAATATCCTCTGAGTCCGTGGGAGTCCAACTACAAAGTCCATGGTGATACGCTCCCACTTCCACTCGGGAAGCTGAATCTGCTGCATCAACCCACCGGGTCTCTGGTGCTCGTACTTAACCTGCTGACAGTTCAAGCACCAAGCTACATAAGCTACGATATCCTTGTTCATCCTCTGCCACCAATAGTGCTTCCTCAAGTCTTGGTAAATCTTCGCGGCGCACGAATGGATGGAATACCGGGAACTATGGGCCTCCTGAAGAATCAACTCACGAATGCCATCAATATCAGGCATACAAATACAGCCCTGCATCCTCAGAACTCCCTCATCATCCATTGTGACCTGCTTGGCACCCCCGTGCCGAACCGTATCTCTAAGAGTACATAGATAACAATCATCATACTGCCTGGCCCGAATACGATCATACAATGAAGATCTGGCCACGATATGGGCCAACACACCGCCAGTCTCAGAAACCTCCAATCTCACAAATCGGTTGGCTAAATCCTGAACATCCAACGCAAGAGGTCTCTCCCTGACTGATAAATAAGCTAGACTGCCCATACTGACTGACTTCCGGCTCAAAGCATCGTCCACCACATTGGCCTTCCCCGGATGATCAAGAATGGTAATATCATAATCATTCAGCAATTCTAACCATCTCCTCTGCCTCATGTTCAACTCCTTCTGTCTGAACAGATACTGCAAGCTCTTGTGATCCGTAAACACTTCACATGGCACACCATACAGATAATGCCTCCAGATCTTCAACACATGAACAATAGATGCTAACTCCAAATCATGAACTGGATAATTCTTCTCATGAATCTTCAACTGACGAGAAGCATAGGCTATAACTTTGCCATCCTGCATCAACACTGCACCAAGCCCAACCCATGAAGCATCACAATACACAGTATACGGTCCGGAACCTGTGGGAAAAACTAACAGTGGTGCCGTGGTCAAGGCTGTCTTGAGCTTCTGAAAGCTCGCCTCACACTCATCAGACCACCTGAACTGAGCACTCTTCTGGGTCAACCTGGTCATCGGGGCTGCGATAGATGAAAAACCCTCCACAAATCAGTGATAATAACCTGCTAAGCCCAAGAAGCTCCAAATCTTTATGGCTGAAGTGGGCCTAGGACAATCTCTAACTGCTGAAATCTTCTTCGGATCCACCTGAATACCCTCTGCCGACACCACCTGGCCCAGAAATGCCACCGAACTCGACCAGAACTCACACTTGGAGAACTTGGCATACAACTGCCTATCCTCTGAGTCTGGAGGACCACTTGAAGATGCTGCTCATGCTCCTCTCGGCTATAGGAGTAAATCAAGATATCATCAATAAACATGATCACAAACAAGTCCAAATAAGGCCTGAACACCCGGTTCATCAACTCCATGAAAGCAGCGGGGGAATTTATAAACCCAAATGACATCACTAAGAACTCATAATGCCCATAACGAGTGCGAAAGACCGTCTTAGGGACATCAGACGCCCTAATCCTCAGTTGATGGTAACCAGACCTCAAGTCTATCTTGGAAAACATAGTAGCACCCTGAAGCTGATCAAATAAGTCATCAATCCTCGGCAAAGGATACTTATTCTTAATGGTAACCTTATTCAACTGCCGGTAGTCAATACACATCCTCATCGAGCCATGTTTATTCTTGACAAACAACACTGGAGCACCCCAAGGAGAAACACTAGGCCTAATGAAGCCTTTATCCAACAAATCCTGCAACTGCTCCTTCAATTCCTTCAACTCTGGCGGGGCCATACGATACAGCGGAGTAGAAATAGGCTGAGTGCCCTGAGCTACCTCAATACAAAAATCAATATCCCTGTCGGGTGGAATACCGGATAGGTCAGCAGGGAATACCTATGGAAACTCACGAACCACGGGCACAAACTCTAGGGAAGGAACCTCAACACTAGAATCATGAACATAGGCCAGATAGGCCAGATAACCCTTCTCGACCATGCGCCGATCCTTCATATAGGAAATAACTCTACCAGAAGAATGACTAGGAGTCCCCCTCCACTCCAAACGAGGTACCCCTGGCAAGGCCAAGGTCACTATCTTGGCATGACAGTCCAGAATAGCATAACAGGGGGATAACCAATCCATCCCCAATATAACATCAAAGTCAACCATATCAAGAAGCAAAAGATTAACCCGAGTCTCTAGACCACCAATAACTACTAAGCAAGCACGGTAGACTCGATCTACCACTATAGAATCACCCACCGGTGTAGACACATGCACAACAGTACTCAAGGAATCACGGGGCATACTCATATAAGGGGCAAAATATGAAGACACATAGGAGAATGTAGAACCCGGATAAAATAACACCGAAGCCTCTCGGCTGCAACCTGAAACCGTACCTGTAATAGCTGCATCAGAAGCCTCAACATCAGGTCGGGCAGGAAAAGCATAGCACCGGGGCTGAGCCCCTCTAACCTGCACATCTCTAGGTCTACCTGCTACGGGCTGACCTGTACCTCTCATTGCTTGTCTTCCACCTCTATGAGTCTGACCTCCACCTCTAGCACCACGACCACCTCCCCTAGCTGACTGAGGGGGTGGGGGTGCACTTGCTACGGGGACCATGGGACGAGAACCCTGATACTGAGAACTACTAGAAGCTCTGGGGCAATACCTCGCAATGTGGCCCGAAACACCACAAGAATAACAAGGCCTCTGCTGCTGTGGCTGCTGACTCTGGAACTGACCCTGTCGGCCCGAATAACCACCCTGAAAACTCCGAAGTGGCGGTGCACTGATAGGTGCTGATGGTGCACTAATATGAGCTGGCGGTGCACTGTGAGATACCTGCAGTGCCGACTGATAATGACTGGGAGGATGACCTTTTCCGAAAGAATCCCTGCCTCAATATGAGGCTCCACTGAATCGACCGAAGTGACGGGGCCTCTTGTCAGCCCCCTGGCCACCACGCTGTGACAAAATCATCTCAATCCTTTTGGCCACATTGGCTGCATCTTGGAACAAAATATTGGTACCTGACTCCCTGGCCATCTGAAGTCTGATGGGCTGAGCTAAACCCTCAATAAATCTCCGCACTCTCTCACAATCAGTGGGAAGTATCATAAGTGCATGCCTGGCTAGAGTGATGAACCTGGTCTTGTACTGAGTGACAGACATAGATCCCTGCTGGAGGCGCTCAAACTGCCTCCAAAGATCCATCTGAGTAACTGGAAGGAACATCCCCAAGAATAACTCGGAGAACTGAGCCCAAGTCAAAGGTGCAGACCTAGCTGGCCTGGTCAAGCAATAGTCCCTCCACCAGGTTTTGGCAGAACTCGAAAGACGAAAAGTAGCAAAGTCAACTCCATTGGACTCTACTATGCCCATGTTCCGAAGAACCTCATGACAGCTGCCCAAATAATCCTGGGGATCCTCTAATGGTGCACCAGTAAATGTAGCAGAGAACAGCTTGGTGAACCGATCTAGTCTCCACAGAGCGTCCGCTGACATAACTGCTCCCTCAACTGTCGGTGCTGCAATACCCGGCTGAGCTACTCCGGCTGTCTGAGGTGCCGGAGTCTGGAACTGAGTGACAAACTGCTTTGGTGTACGAATAACAGGATTCTGGGTCCCTCCCCCAGCCTGAGAACCAGCTGGTGCAGTAGGAAGAAGACCGGCCTGAGCCACACTCTCCATGAGTCCCACCAAACGGACTAAAGCGTCCTGAAGCACTGGGGTGGCAATGAACCCCTCTGGGACCTGAGCTGGTCCGACTGGAACCGTCTGAGCAGGAACCTCACCGGCATAGTGTACCTGTGGGTCCTCTACTGGAGATGCTGCTCTAGCTCTGCCTCGGCCCCTCGTAGGAGCTGCAATAGGAGGATCAGGCTACTGATCGGTCGATGAGGAAGCACGTGTTCTCGCCATCTGCGAGAGAGTAGAATAAAGACTCAATTAGTATTTAGAATTCAAATGGCACGACAGAGAATGAAAGATATGAAGTTATTCCTAACTTTGCCGCCTCTGGGGGATAAGTACAGACGTCTCCGTACCGATCCCTCAGACTCTACCAAGTTTGTCCATGAGTTGTCAGACCTAAGAAACCTAGTGCTCTGATACCAACTTGTAACGACCCGAAATCCCACCTTCAGGCTGCGAAGGCGTCTAACGTTGTACCCGCTAGACAAGCCAACGTGTGAGTTGATTTACTAATTTTATGTACTTAAGCCAGTTAAAAGTGGAACAGTAAACGTAAACAGTTAATAATAATGCGGAAGCTACGAGTCTATATATTAAGATAATAACAGCCACGAAATTTACGTACATAATCCCCCAGAATTGGTGTCACAAAAATCTCACGGACTGTCTAAGATTTCTACAACAAAAGTCTGAAATGAAGAGTACAACTGTCTATGAACTAAGATAAGACAGAAACAATAATATAGAAGATGATGCCGAGATCCACCTACGCCTGCGGGTCTACCTCGAAATCTCCGGGGTGGACTAAAGTATACTCCCTCTAACGGTGTCCACTAGGTCCGGCTGCGGGATCTGTACAACATAAAGAAGTGCATGTGTAGGATCAGTACAACCGACCCCATGTACTGAGTAAGTGTCGAGCCTAACCTCGACGAAGTAGTGACGAGGCTAGACACGACAACAACAATTTACCCGTACAGTTCAATAATATCTACCAAAGAAAATGGCAAGAAATAAGCAGTTAAGCATGGTAATACGGGGACAAGTAATGGGGTAACAAGTGAGAATAGACTATGAATAACTGAACACACAATAATGCAAAAGAATCAAGTCAACAGGACATAATAACTCAAACAAGAATGTACACGGCATCACCCTTCGTGCTTTTACTCTAATCCTCACTATGCAATGCGTAAATGAAAGCAATATAAATAATGGCACGTCATCACCCTTCGTGCTTTTACTCTCTTCCTCACAATGCAATACGTAAATGAAAGCAATATAAATAATGGCACGGCATCACCCTTCGTGCTTTTACTCTCGTCCTCACAATGCAATGTATAAATGAAAGCAATATAAATAATGGCACGACATCACCCTTCGTGCTTTTAATCTCTTCCTCACTATGCAATGTATAGATAAAAGCAATGTAAAATATGGCACGACATCACCCTTCGTGCTTTTACTCTATTCCTCACCATGCGATGTATGAAATGAATGAGATGAATACACGGCATCACCCTACATGCTTTACAATCTTCCTCACCCAAATCAATAACAAATGACAACTTGGCAAGGAATTTAACAACATGGGATACAATTCAAAACCACCCAGCAAGGGGAAAACATCAACCAATATAATAACAATGCCCGGCAAGGGACCCATCTATAACCAATCTCTTACTAGTATATAACGTAATGAATTGAGTCCTCGACTGAAATATCATATCACAAGTACTTAACAGATAATCTCAGTAATTCAACAACTTTCGAAAGGAAACTACTTCAAAACACAATACACATCGGAATAATAACAAGTAATTCACCAAATTAGACTCACAGGCATGCTTGACAAACAATGCATAGTTACTCGTCATCTCACCTATACATTGAACATGATAATACAAGTAGCACATATGACTCAACACATATTCCCTCACTAAAGTTAAGCCAAACACTTACCTCGGCTCCACAAATGCAAATCAAGCCTCTAGCACTGCTTTCCCTCTCGAATCCAACTCCGAAACGATAGTATCTAAGCATAATCGACTCAATAATATCAATAGTGAATCAATAATTCAATCCCAACGTCTAATTATACATTTTCCGTCATTCTTCCAAAAATACTAAAATTCGACCATGGGCCTGCTTGGTCCAAATACGAGGTTTGGACCAAAACCCGATAACCCATTCCCCCACGAGCCCGAATATACAATTTGTTTTGAAATCCGACCCCAAAACGAGGTTGAATTTCCAAAAATTTCAAAAGCCCTAACTCTACCCAAAACCCCCCAATTTCTACCTTTTAATCCATGATTTTAGGCCTAGAATCTAATAATAGTGGATTCAAATGAAAGAGAATGAAATTAAGAACACTTACCTATGAAGCTATGGAGGAAGAACTCTTCAAAAATCGCCTATGGGGTGTGGGGAAGAAGGAGGGTAGTGAAAATATAGTAGAAATCTCGTAACTATTCTGTTTTGAGCTTTTAAAATCACTGGGAAATTTTACCCTTCGCGTTCGCGGATCCCTGGCCGTGTTCGCGAGGGTTACCTACTGTGACCTCTGCATTCGCGGAGCTAAGGCCACGTTCGCGAGGAACAAAAGCTACCCAGCCCCCAGACCCCAGCCTAACTCTATGCGTTCGCACCCCTGAGGACGCGTTCGCGTAGAAACACCATCCAGTGCTCCGCGTTCGCGTCTCCCTTTACACGTTCGCGTAGAGAAAATTCCCAGGCCACAATATTTACACTTCGTGTTCGTGGGCCCTTGGCCGCGTTCGCGAAGGGTATCACACCAGACACCAGAAATCAGTCCCAACACCAGATTGTTCTAACATTTTTGCACCCCGACACCTACCCGAAACTCACCTGAGCCCTCGGGGCTCAAAACCAAAAACACACACGACTTAAAAAACACCCTACAGACTTATTCAAGTAATTGAACCACCAAAATAACATCAACAACAATGAATTAAACTCTAAGGTCCATAGAATTTTCTCAAACTTCATAAACTATCAAAAGTTTCCATTTTTGATCTGAAACACGTCAAACCAAGTCCGTTTCTTACCAAATTTTACAGATAACTCATATAATATATATTGAACCTGTTCCGGGCTCCGGAACCATAATACGGGTCCGGTAACACATATTTCACATAAAAATTCATTTTCAAGAGTCTTTATAATTTTCAGAAAACAATTTTATTTAAAAATTCATTTCTCGGACTTGGGACCTCGGAATTCGATTCCGGTCATACGCCCAAGTCCTATATTTTCCTACTGACCCTCCGGGACCGTCAAATTACGGGTTCGGGTCTGTTTACCAAAAATATTGATCAAAGTCAACTTTATTCAATTAATTATCATAAATTCAACTTTTCATCAAATTTCCACATAAGGCTTTCCGGCTACGTGCCCGGGCTGCGCACACAGATGGAGGTGAGATTAACATATGCTTTGGGGGCCTCGGAACACAGTTTTAATTAAATTTACACTGGATGACCTTTTGGTTCATCACACCTAGAGATTGACCAAAAGCTTGAGGAAAGAGGAGAGAAGAGTTGCATAGGTACGCATACAAGGAAAAAGTCGTACAGGCTGCGTGATAAAAGGTAGCAACAATTACGAGATTGGAAGGATTCCGACCACAAGTCATGGCGTGAGAAAGAGGCCTAAAGGGGTGAATGCCCTAGCCTTTGGAATTATTTATAGAACAATTACCTAAATGGCAAGAACAATATTAAAGTATTAGCAAGAGCTAGGGGTTATGAGAATGATAAGTGCATCAGTTAACATTTGAGGACGAATGTTCCAAAGGGGGGAATGATGTTACACCTCATGTTTTCGTACGTGAAAGTACGCCATAAGTAAATTGATGAAATCTCGGAAATGAGATATTACATCCCGTATTTTCATACGTTAAAGTTTCGTCGTAGGTTAATCGACGTAAGCTCGGGAATGAGATTATTTTGAGGTTATAAGTATTACGCTATTTCAAACAAGTAATAAGATAATTCGTGAAGGTGAAAGGGTAAGCGAATAAAAGAAAATGAGTTCCATTGAAGTTTGGCAATTTGGGTATAAAATACGGTCCAAGCTATAATACTCCGTATTCATGGACTAGTGCCATACAAAGTACCACATGATCATGATAGTAAGGTGTATAAAGTATATTAAAAATGAGTAGAATTTTAAGCAATTTGCGACAATTCGTAATTATGCGGGTAATTGGTTAATTATCGGGTAACAAAAAATTACCTAATTAATTAATAAATTATAAAATAAGAATAAACCCCCCTCCCCCAAAACGTGGCAGCAAGCCAGTTTCCAAACAAATGACTCTTAGTCATTTGTGATTAGGTGACAAAGTAATTACATTACACTTCATTCTTAACATTTTCAATACCAAAGACACTACATCAGATGCAAAATTCATTTCTAACATTTTGAACACCAAAGACCCTACCATCAGATTCTAAACTCACTTCTAACATGTTGAATACAACGACCCTACCATCAGATGCTAAACTCATTTCTAATAATTTGAGTACAAAGACCCTACAATCAGATGCTAGCAAAAATACAACAACGTGATTTCTTGCAACCAGACGATTCCGACGAGATTTAGCAATGTAAAATTTGCGGTTCTAAAGGAGTATGGTGCGGCCTTTTTCAAGAATATCATACGGATTTTTCCCTACTCCATGTATGTTAAGGCTATCCCTTTTTTCCTTTTTGGTATGATCTATACGACACAAACGAAATGAGCAAATGCATAATTTCCATAAATGACTCTATTCATAGAAATACTAGAGATGTTTATGTTCTTGATTCCCCATGTGGCCTATTATTCTATCATCTGTACACAGGTCTCAGAAAAATACGTAAGTTGAAAAAAAGGTTACGTCATGATGTTACTCAAGGGTATACTGGTCTTATGAAATTTCGAGAGATTTTATTGACGTACTTCTCATGCATTGCTTTCATTTATACATGTACATTGACCCACGACCAGATGATGTCATATACGTGTATATATGTATATTACATGTATATGGGATATGGGAAAAGGTTACGGCATTATATACGCACCGCCACCTGATCAACTGGTGTACATTGATGATTTGCCCACAATGGCCGAGATGATATGATGTGATGCACTTAGAGGCTTGATGATGTTATGAACACATGTACCTATGCACGACATGACATTCATACGCATATGCATGACACTATGAGTATTTCATCATTTACAGAGTTATTCAGAATTACATGTTGAGTCTTTTACTCAATGTTTCTCTTATGTCTATTATTTACTGATTTTTATTCCTTACATACCCGGTACATTATTTGTATTGACATCCCTTTTGCCTGGGACACTGCATTTCATGCCCACAGGTCGAGATTCCTCCAAGTAGGCTATCAGCTCAGCGAAAGATGTTGGTGCACTCCATTACTCCAGAGTTGCTTATTTGGTCAGTATGATTAGTACATGTATTGATTGGTATGGCGGGGTCTGTCCTGACCTTTATGATATGTATGTACTCTTACAGGCTTGTAGACAAATGTCATATGTACGAATATTTGTATGTCCTTTTTGGCCTATATTTTTAGTATATAATGGATCACGTTGGCCTTATAGGCCCGTATGTCACAGGTATAAATTCTATATCAGGTAGTTCTATGTCGGGTGTTCCCTCATGTTTACTCTGGTTGTATCATAATGTGCATTCTGGCCCACTTATCGATGATAATATAATAAGAAAGATACGTTACGTTGGTACTCGGTTGAGTAAGGTACGGGGTGCCCGTCGCGGCTCATAAGTTTGGGTCGTGACAAAAGTGGTATCAGAGAAGTTCTGTCCTAGGGAGTCTACAAGCCGTGTCTAGTTGAGTCTTGTTTATGGATGTGTCGTGCACCACACTTATAAGCACGAGGCTACACGACATTTAGGACTGTCACTCTTTCTTCTTACTCTAGATCGTGTGGTAGAGCTCAGTTATAAGAACTCAATTTCCTAAACTTCATCTTATTCGTAATACAACGATGCCTACATTTAGAAAGATGGTCGATAGGAGATATAGCTGTGGAAGTGTTGAGTAAGAGGAACTCATTTTTTGCATTATGCTTATGATGAGTAAATGTGAGATTTTAAGCAGACCACATGTGTACTAAAAGGTGTAAGGTTCTTGACAAGGAGTTTTAAGGTAAGAATACTTATCCACTCTTACGGTAAAAAGGAATAACAAAATCGGAAGGTAGACACAAGATTCAGCAAGTAAAAGAAGCAAGGTGAAGGAGGGTACGAAGTACCCAGTTAATAAAGACTATCATTATTTACCATTCACGAAGGGAGATATGAGAATTTTGAGTTACCTTCAACAATGACAGATGTACGTACAATCGGCCACACCGATCTCAATTATGCCTTATGGGAGCTAACAGATATAGTTTAAGATAATGAAGGGTTATCAGGATCCGGCTGGGGTTAGAGTAACCCAAAATAGGGGATGGATTGGTAGAATTAGTTGAAATTTCTGAAGGATAGTTCAAACATGGTAATGGATCTCCTTGTGAGACACCTAGATGGTGCACTCTAAAATAGTACACCTAGATATGAGTGCTACAAAGATAGGCACTGGAAGTCTGGAAAGGATAAATATTATCTTAGTATGACTCCTGTCCCTAGTAGAGAGATACTGCTAGGCAACCCGAAGAGCCAGTGGATGGAGCAAAGGGAAGCTAAAAGCAAAAGAATATCTTGTTGAAGTTCTTAGAATAAAGTGATAGACAGAAATGTTAGCAGGAAATAAAAAGAGAGCTAATGAAGAATTAAGAGTAAGATATGATACATGGATGACAACGATAGGTAAAAACGATTACAGTATTAGAGAGTCTGTAGTCAAGTGAAGTAAAAGGCGAGAGGTGACAGACCTTGAGACAACAAAAGAGTATAGGCCATAAAGTCATATCCTCACTTCGAGAAATAAGTTCGTGACTCCGACGCAACTATCGGAAGGAAAAGTTAGACCCTAGAGTAATAAAAATCAGTATGGGCTGGTGAACAAGATAAACTAAACATGAATTAGGGACTGAGTGATTGGATAATACTCGGCATCATGAGAGTTTGAGATTTCATTCAGGCGATAATAGAATGGACAACAGAAGAAGATTCATGAGAAATTCAGAGAATGGTCATTCAGGAAGACACTTCCCTAACGCAAGCAATGTGAGCAAAGTTAAGCTTAAGGGACTATGTGTGACAGTTACACTAAGTGCCACCCTTGCGAGTAAGGAATTTTGTTATCCTTGGTACAGAAGGATTGCTGCAAGGCGAGTAAAGGTCATCGATAATGCGAGGAGAAGCCAATGATGAAGAGGTAAATCATCTATAGGTAGATCCTTGCAGTGCTAAATATTAGTACTTCCCTAAAGGGGGGAATGTGGAGTGAGGTGGCATTAAGTCAGAAGTAAGTGGTCCTAGTAATTATGGAACGGTAAAGGAAGAATGTGATAAAATGAAAAAGGGAGGAGATTGCACTTATTCAAAGCCTACAAATATGCTACGATACCAAACCATTATGCAAGTACGGCGTCAAGGAGAGGAAGTAAGGGTTCCTGCCCGAGATGTTACTGATTAATAAGGAGCCATTGCGAGAGGTATGTTAAGACAAAGAAAATAACCCAAGAAAGATTAAATATGGATATGCGAATGGGCCAACGGGTAGTCGATAATTGATTTAGAAAGAGTTTAGTTATGGCTAAACAGGAGGTTACAGACGAGTTAGTAGATTGTTCAAGATAAACATAGTAAAAACGAATATGGTGAATTAAGTCTCGCAGATATGACATCGTGATCCTTGAGAAATATTTAGATAGGAGTTGGGGTAGTTAAAGGTACCATATGAGTGTTACTGAAATAAAAGAGAAAGCCACTTGAAACACAGTCAAAATATCAGTTCAGAAGCAACCCTACAAGCACAAGGTCATGGAGGTGATCAACTACGGATAATTATAGGCAAGGAAGAACATCAAAAGGTCCGTAATAAGCTCACATATTTACAAGAGTCAAGAGTTCTCCCTATGTACTACAACGAAAAACTAGCTGAGGAAATAAGGAAGAAGGCTTCAACCTATGTTGGGTGACCTAAGGAGGAAATAGTCTTATAACAACAGTCTCACAACTACATTGTATGCACTCTATAAGAAAATGGCACCTACTGTGGCTAATGAACGAGGAGTAAAATTAGAATTAATATTCAAGATCATATGAGTTGTATGGAATTCCAGGTTGCATGGGCACCAAGATAAGCTAAGTATGCACGCAAAGAGGGGGCAGAAAGACCAGGAAAAGTAATTGCTTACGTTTGAAGAATGCTGAGATGGAACAAAAATAATTATTCAATTTCATGATCCAGAGTTAGTTACGTTATGAACGTACTTAAGAGTTTGGAGTTTTATACATGCAGCATATACATTCCTAGAAGATTCCGGTATAAGCTAAAAGAAAGAATTGAGCTCAGGTCATAGACAAAGGATTGAATTGTTAGAATATTGTATCATGGATATTCCATAGCATCTATGAATGGCTAAAGTAATAACTAATACCATGAGCCACAGATAGGAAGATAGCTTAAGCCTACATAAAGGCTGATCAGAAGGAGGAGGAAACTAAAGAGTTACATCAACAAAGTAAACCAGAAGTCTGAAAATTGGACCTAGAAAATTATAGAAATCGTGGTTGAGAATATTGTAGAATCGCTCTTAATATCATAGGTAAAAGACAGATAGTACAAAAATCATATTCAATAACGGCTCTACGATAAAGCTAGTTAGAAGAGTACCAACCTCATCAGAAGTCATTATGAAGCTTCCACCGGATTGTATAGGCACCAGAGGTGCAAGTATTATAATAGAGCTTCAAGTTATGGACATGAATTATACCTATGTGGAAGGGTGGTCATGAAAGAGATAAAAGATACAATGCGAGATTTTAAGGTAAGTAAGGTAAAGGTGAACAACGTACAAGATACTCAAAAGTAGAAGGTTGAGAATAGTCCATGCTTCGGATAGAAGGCTAGAAGCACTAGGATTTAGTATCCAGGAATGATAGCGGCATTGTCAGTGGCATATCTTCCAACCTATGGTTTTTAAATATCGAGAGGTATAGTTAAAAGAGTAAAGAAGAGTTTGAGACAATGTGATGTCTCACTTGATGTTCCGGAATAACATAAAGAAATCTATGGTGCAAGCAAGTTTAAAGAAGGTTGCAAATAATTAAATAGGTATGTAGAGGTAGCAAGCTATTGTATAGTAAAGCGACGAGGTTTTATGATAGGAGTAAGGATGAGAAAGGTCATGTAAGAAGGTGACGAGAATGGATAAGTCCTCGAGATTAAGCTCATGAAAATAAGAGAGCTGATGGTTTCTCTAAGTTATAGAAAACTTATTATATTCTGAATGAACTCAAATGAGTCTAAGACTAATAGCATTTAGAGTGGAATAAGGGTGTGATTGTGATAGATAAAGGATGACGTTTGGGCCTTCGATGGAGTAATGACTTGAAGAGGATTTCATGAATTGTATAGGATTAAAATACCGATGTAAGGTGAGTCATATTGGGATGCTATAAAATACGGTTACGAAAGTATAGTATCGCCCCTAGGTGGATCAATCTGATTATTCCAAATGTCCCTGATGAGACGTGAACCCTAGCGATAGTTTTATATAAGAGATCAAGTTATCAGTGGTGGATGATAGATCAACATTAAGGTGAATCAATAATGGATGGACAAAAGTTACAAAGTATGAGGTGAGGTTAGGCCGTCATTCTTAAGATGAACAAGTAATGAGTAAGCATTAAAGGACTTAGATTTATACATATGGGATAAGTAACAAAAGAAGCTTGGAGTTTGGTAGCAGACTTCAGTAACGATAAAACGAAGTAAGATTTATAGTATAATATGACCTACCTTGATGCAGTAAAGTCATACGGATGGATAACCAGGTCTATGAAATAAGATATAACAATAACCGTAAGTTTGACAAAGTACCGAGCAAAGAACTTCAGTATACCTATACATTCCCAGAGGGACATCTTATTAAGTTCTGTATACATTTGCGAAATGAGGCCTAGAGATTGACTAAAATCTGGAGGAAAGAAGATAGAAGAGTCGCATAGGCGCCCATACAAGGAAAAAGTCGTATAGGCTGGGTGATAGAAGGTAGCAACAGTTATGAGATTGGAAGGTTTTCGACCACAAGTCATGATGTGAGAAAGAGGCCTGGTAACTGCTCTATAGGAGGCTGCTTCGACCCAATTAGTAAAGTAATCGATGGCGACCAGAATGAACCTGTGTCCGTTGGAGGTGGCAGGATCGATTGGTCCAATGACGTCCATGCCCCAGGCGGCGAACGACCATGGTGAACTTGTTGCAATAAGCTCACTCGGAGGTACTTTTATCATATCTGCATGTATCTGACAACGGTGGAATTTTCGGACGTACTTGATGCATTCCATTTCCATAGTCATCCAGAAGTAACCAACTCGGAGTATCTTCTTCGCCAGAACAAAACCGTTCATATGTGGGCCGCAGGTCCCAACATGAATTTCCTCCAAAAACTTTGATGCTTCTTTATCATCGACACACCTTAACAACCCCAAATCATGAGTCCTCCTACACAGGATTCCTCCGATGTGAAAGAAATTGTTAGACAATCTCCGAAGTATGCGTTTTTGAGTGGCATTTGCAAACTATGAGTATTCTTATTTTGCCAAATATTCCTTGATATCATGGAACCAAGGATTTCCGTCTGCTTCTTCTTGGACACGGGCACAGTAAGCTGGCTGATTATGGATCTTTACGGGAATAGGGTCAATGAAGTTTTTGTCCGGATGCTGGATCATTGAGGACAAAGTAGCCAAAGCATCGCGAACTCATTCTGTATTCTGGAGACATGCCGTAATTCTATCTTTGTGAACCTCTTTCTCAACTCCTGTACGTGATGCAGATATGGAAATATCTTGGAATTTTTGGTTTCCCATTCTCCTTGTACCTGATGCACCAATAAGTCTGAGTCACCAATCACTAACAACTCCTGGACGTTCATATTAATGGCCATGTTGAGCCCTAAGATACAGGATTTATATTCAGCCATATTGATGGTGCAGGGAAATCTGAGTTTGGCGGATAGTGGATAATGCTGACCGGTCTCTGATACTAGGACTGCTTAAATACCGACTCCCTTGAAGTTTGCCGCTCCGTCAAAGAACAACCTCCAACCGTCGTAGGATTATACAGTGTCTTCTCCTACGAATGATACCTCTTCATCAGGAAAATACATTTTCAGGGGTTCGTATTCTCCGTCCACAGGATTCTCAGTGAGATGGTCTGCCAATGCCTGTCCCTTGACTGCATTTTGAGTCACGTAGATAATGTCGAACTCACTCAGCAGGATTTGCCATTTGGCTAGCTTGCCAGTAGGCATGGGCTTCTGAAAGATGTACTTTAATGGATCCATCCTTGATATGAGATATGTTGTGTAGGCACAGAAGTAGTGCCTCAGCTTCTGAGCGACCCAAGTCAAAACACAGCAGGTGCGTTCCAATAGAGAATATCGGGCCTCATACGGAGTGAACTTCTTGCTGAGATTGTAAATGTCTTGCTCTCTTCTCCCTGTTTAATCATGTTGCCCAAGAACGCATCTGAAAGCTCCATCTAGTATGGCAAGGTAGAGTAACAGAGGTCTACCTGGCTCAGGTGGTACTAGGACTGGCGGTGTTGACAAATATTCCTTGATTCTGTCGAAGGCCTTTTGACAATCTTCTGTCCACTTAGTTGCGGCGTCCTTCTTTAGCATCTTGAAGATCGACTCACAGATTACTGTAGACTGTGCTATGAATCGGCTGATGTAATTAAGCCTCCCCAAGAAGCTCATAACATCTTTCTTGTTCTTTGGCGGCGGTAGTTCTTGAATGGCTTTGACTTTTGACCAATCCAATTCTATTCCCCGGTGGCTTACAATAAACCCCAGCAACTTCCCAGCAGGAAACCCGAATGCACACTCCGCGGGGTTCAACTTCAGATTGTATTTTCGCGACCTGTTAAAGAACTTCCTCAAATCCTCCATGTGGTCAACAGGTTTATTTGATTTGATAATTTTATCATCCACATAAACCTCGATCTCCTTGTGAATCATGTCGTGGAATATGGTGGTCATGGCCGTCATGTAGGTGGCTGCTTCATTCTTTAGGCCGAACGACATCATCTTGTAATAGTACACTCCCCATGGCGTAATGAACGCCATTTTCTCAGCATCTTCCTTATCCATCCAAATCTGATGATAACCAGCGAAGTAATCTACGAAGGAATGTAATTCATGCTTGGCGCAGTTGTCAATTAGAATGTGTATATTTGGCAAGGGGAAGTCATCTTTCGGACTGTCCTGGTTAAGATCCCGGTAGTCGACACAAACTCTGACCTTCCCGTCTTTTTTCGGCACAGGTACAATGTTGGCTAACCATGTCGGGTACTCAACAACCCGGAGAACTTTGGCGTTGATCTGCTTGGTAACTTCCTCTTTGATTTTCAAAGTCATGTCAGATTTGAACTTTTTGAGCTTTTGCTTTACCGGCGGACATGTTGGATTGGTTGGCAGTTTGTGAGCCACAATGGACGTACTTAGACCAGTCATGTCATCATATGACCAGGCGAATATGTCTTCATACTCCTTTAGAAATTCAGTGTATTCTTTCTTCTCTGACGGTGATAAATGAATGCTGATGCGTGTTTCCTTGACGTTCTCTGAATCTTCCATATTGATAACCTCAGTCTCGTCCAGGTTGGACTTAGGTCTGTTTTCAAAGTTTTCGACCTCTTTAACAATCTCATCGGGTATATCGTCTTCATCTAAATCAATGTTTGTTTGCTGCATTGTCGCATTGCATGTCACAGTCATCGGTTCATCAAGACAAGTAATAGTAATGCTGTATAGATAAAGTAATGAGAGAAAACAGTAGCAATAAATATCGAATTCATAAAAGAAATTAGAAAAATGCTTTGATAAATTGAATAATAGTTTTGAACATTGAAGATCTTATTGCAGGAATTGAAAATGCAGGAAAGGGAAAATCATTTAGTAAATAAAACAGTAAGTAATGCTTGTTTTTAGCCTTGCTACCTCGAGGCTCGTCGAGCTTTGGTCGTCCTAATAGACCAGTTCCTGAGATATGTCCCCTTGCCTACAGCCTGTATGGAAGGGCCTTCCTCCCCCTCCTCCTCGAGAACAACACAACAATCCATACCATCGTCCTCTAGGAACCGATTCCTCATCGCTGCAAGTGCTTCTTCCTCGTCTGATTAATAGATAATGTCGGCCTGCTTGAAGGTCTGCTCCAGATGAGGTATTGGCCGCTCCAAAGGGTAATAATGACCTCTCCAAGGTAGCGACATGTTTCTAAATTCTTCCCAGGTGTACTCATACCCCAGACCGAAAGTAGTACCATGCTTCTTGAGCTTTATAGGCTTTGTGATCCCTTGGAGGTTCTTACCGAGTCCTTTGCCTGGCTCATATCCTTTCCAGTTCAGGATGCTCTCAATATTGCTATCCCACAACTTTTCCTTGTCGATAGCGTTGACCCGCTCAATGTGGTGGTAAGTTCCCCCCGCCTATCTTCCTTTTTCCGTCAATCACTGGAATAGTCTGACGACTATAAATAGGGTTGCTAGCGTCACCATGAATAATCACCTCTTGGTGGTTCCACTCGAATTTTACCGCCTGATGTAGCGTTGATGCTACGGCCCCAACATCATGGATCCAGGGTCGTCCTAGCAATAGGTTGTAGGATGCTGGCACATCTATGACCTGGAAATCCACCTCGAACCATGTCGGTCCCATCTGCAGGCATAGACTAATCTCCCCCATGGTGGTCCTCTGAGAACCGTCGAAGGCTTTCACATTGATCGCTCCATCCCTTATCTCATGTAGCCCTATAATTTCTAGAGTGTTATCAACTAACAGATGTTAAGACTGGAACCTCCGTCGATCAAGATCCTCGTGATGAAATGCTCTTCACATTGCACGGTGATGTGCGGCGCTTTGTTATGCCCCAATCCTTCGGGTGGTAGCTCGTCCTCATGAAAAGTGATTTTGTGACTTTCCAGCACCTTGCCTACCATATTGGCCATTTCCCCACTAGTGATGTTGTTTGGCACATATGCTTCACTCAACACTTTCAACAAAGAACTTCTGTGTGTTTCAGAATTCTGTAGCAAAGAGAGGATGGATATCTATGCTGGTGTCTTGTTCAGTTGGTCGATGACTGAATACTCCCTAACCTCTACCTTTCTCCAAAGGTCGTCGGGACCTGTTTCGATAAGGGGAGGCCTATTGATAGCCTGCTTACTTGATTCGGCCAGATGCTCAGGGGTGTAGACCCTGCCAGTTCTCGTCATACCCTGCGCTGCGATAGCTTCCTCATACCTGACCTTGCCTTTCCTTCTCGCCTCGGCTGTAGAGTCCCAAGGGATAACATTCGAATAGAAGGGTGGCGTGGTTGACATTGCCACCGGAATTGGTGCGGCCATCCTTACTTCAACTGGAATGTGTGTTCGGGGCGGCAAGACTGCAACCTCGAACAATACTGGTGCATTTGCTGGAGATACAAACTCAACTTCGATCGGTACTGGTGCCTTTGCAGGTGGCGCTGCTTCAAACTCTAGTGGTATAGACATATTCACCTCAGTGTTCTCAGATGGTTGAATCTGGACTATGATCGGGTTGAGAGTGAATGCAGGTTTCTTTAGGTCATCGCCTTCTGCGATCAAACCGATTGATCCCTCGGGATCCCAATCATCATCTATCTCAATCATATGGATACCTCCACCCTTATGGTCTAGTAAAGGATTGTTGCGGACGTTCGGAGCGGGATATTTCGCTACAATAATGTTGTTATCAATGAGGGTGTGTATCTTGTCCTTCAGAGAGCGACATTCTTCGATGGTGTGTCCTTTCATGCCAGAATGGTATGCACAGGATTTGTTTGGGTTAACCTACTGAGAAGGGTTCTCAGGGGTGGCAGCAGGGACAGGTGTGACGTAACCAGCATCTTTGAGCTTCTCATACAGTTGGTCAATGGTTTGGCCATGGCGGTGTACTGCTTTGGAGGGCGGCGATCAAAATTGGGACGAGGTCTAGGGAAGTTTTGGCGTGCAGGGGGTGATTGGTAATGAGATGGTTGGAAATCGTAAGTATGGTAGACGGGAGCGGGTTGGGAGTATCTAGGTGAGGTAGGTTGATATGTGGGTGGTGGAGCTTGGTATGTGGGCGGTGGAGCTTGGTATGTGGGCGGTGGAGCTTGGTAGTTTGGTGAGGGTGCTTGGTATATCGGGGTTGGATGGTATGTGAGTGGAGGTTTTGGATAAGCTTGGTACTTGAGTGGGGATTTGGCTCTTTGTGCAACCATTACAGCTCCCACATCTCTCTACTTGGACACACCACCAGACTGTAAAGCCTTGTTAGTGGCTTGCAAGGCTTCAAAATTTGTAACCATGCCACTCTTGATACCTTCTTCAATCCGTTCACCTATTTTGATGATGTCAGAGAACTTGTGACCTTCAATCATCATCAATCGTTCATAATACTATGGGTCCTGAGCCCGGACAAAGAATTTGTTCATCTGCTCTTCCTCTAGAGTAGGTCTGACTTTAGCAGCTTCAGACCTCCAACGAGTAGCATACTCGCGAAAGGTTTCTGTGCGTTTCTTCTTCAAGTTTTGGATGTAGAACACATCTGGTGCGTTCTCTGTATTGAATCTAAACATGTCCATGAAGTCAGTTTCCATACCTACCCAGTTTAACCATTTATTGGGGTCTTGGATGATGTACCAAGACAATGAATCTCCCTTCAAACTCCTCATGAACAACTTCATGCAGATTCTTTCATCCTTTCCTATGCCAACCAATTTGTCACAGTAGGTCCTCAGATGGAGCCTCGGATCACCAGTCCCGTCAAACATTTCGAACTTTGGTGGTTTGTACCCCTCAGGTAGTTCGACATCAGGTTGTATACAGAGATCTTCATAATTCAACCCTTCAATTCCCTTGACTCCTTCAACACCTTGAACCCGGCTGGTCAGCTTTCTAAGTTCCTCAGCTAGATTCTTGATAAGCAGGTCCTTCTCTTCAGACTCGAATGTATGTGTGACAGGCGGAGTGGAGTGGGTCACAGAATCCACATAGATGGGATTGTTGTAGGCGCGGAAATGGTCCTTCGTGGGGTTTTGAGGTTCTTGGGATGAGTGTTGGAGTGTTGTTTGAGGTATGGCAAGCATTGCACTGGGCAGGGAGAGTTTGGTTCTTTGGGGGAGTGGCATGATGATGAGGTGCGAGATGGTTTTGTTGCCTTAGGATATTCTGTGGAGATGTAGGGTTTTGAGTATTTGGAAAGTTGACGTTTGGGACATTTAGGGAAAATGACAGGTTGGCCAGATTCCGGACTTGGTCGAGTTCTTCTTGAAACTTCAGCAGTGTCTGTTCAAGTGGTGACATGTTCTCATGCAAGACCTGAATACCTCGGCCGTCAGTGGCCTCTACTTGTTCAACCGTATTTTCCTTCCTAATACCGTTGGATTCTGCCATCTTAATCTTTCCTTTGTTTCTGCATTTGGGAGGACTAGGAGGAGGAGTAAGTGGAGGGCCCTTGGATCTTGTGCGATAGGCTGATGATGCCAGAATGCACGAACTAACCTTTGGGGAGGGGAATAATAAAAAAGAAACAAAAACAAAAGGTAACCCAGTCAGTGAGGATTATAAAAAATATTGCAGTATTTAAACACGTAATGCGGAAATGTAAAGCATGTCCTATATTTGGGACCTTTTTGCGCACGAGGTAGGCCTAGCGACAAATTGACTCGGAGAACTTAAAGTGCTAAATGCCTCATTTTATTGATAAGAAAAATAGACAAATCCCAAGATGACACTAAATGAACAAAAAATGAAAGTCACTAATGGCCATTGGCCTTATTACATCAATAGAGAAGATAAACACACCCCTATATACTTGGTCCAGAAGGACCTTCCCCATATTCGGCATTCCTACTTCCGCGATCAGCTTTCCCAACTCGCGAAGTCCCATCAGTAGGTAGGTTCTGGCTAGATATCCCCATTCAACTCCCTCAGCCTTTTGGCAAGTCTCGATCCTTTTGATGAATTTCTCCTCCAGCTCAACTATACCTCGTTCTAGGTATCCCAGCCTCTTGTTGGTGCTGATGGCCATGTCCTTCAACTCTTTGATCAGTTTCTTGTTGGACTCATGTATCTTGTGATGATCATCCTCACATTCGCGGATCCTTTTGTGCAGCTGGTTGAACTTAACTCGTGCTTCAGCCCTTTCATCTATAACCCTATGACCTCGAATGAACCCTGGCTTGCTTTGACAACCCAGATCCTCTTCTAACCAACCAAGATATAAAGGAGTGCAACCGGCATGATACTTGTCTGGCTCGATGGTATCTTTCTCGAGCATGATCTTGCAGTGACATAGTTTGCTGAGCTTGGTACTTGTGAGGGCTGTCATCATTCTGAAAGTCTGCTCGAAGATGGCTCATTTTCTCGACCCTAGGTATGACTTGCTTCCTACCTGCTTGCCTCATAACTCGCAAAGGGACGTAAGGGTATGTCCCCCTCAGACCAATCAGTATCAGAAACGAAGCATCTCGGGATCGAATGATGAACTCGTCTATCGGAAACCACTCAAACATCCATTTAACCTATTCTTCAGTCAGGTTACCAAAATGTTCCACCCATCCCTCGACATTCTCAGACTGAGCGAACATGTCAGGAATATAATTCATTCTCTTTGTGTGATGGAAAGCGATGTGGTCATCCCAAATCCTTCGATGAATGTCTTGTCGGTATTTGCCTCTTTGCAGATGTTCCATGAGCCAGAGTTGAAGTAAAAATAGCAGCCTTCGAAATGCCTTGCTCCTTGTTGACACTTTTCTAAGGCCCGATATATGTCCGCAATAATCATGGGCACAATGCTGAAGTTTTGCCTGTCTACCCCCTCCATTAGGGTTTTAGTCACCATGGCCAGTATGGTATGGATCCTCTCCTTCTTCACTGGGAACAAAATTAAACCCAAAAAGCAAACCATGAAAACAAACACTCGGCGGTGGATGTGCCCCAGGGAAGTGATAGCAAACTCGTCATGGTAGGTACGGTATGATTTGCTGTGGCCGTACCTTTCATACAAATAGTCGAAAGGATTGTATGACTCCTTCAGACATACCAATTCCACGTTCTTCTTCAGACCCATCATCTTGAGGAAACCTTTGCCTGTGCGGTTCTCAAGCATCAGCAATCCCGGAGTTTCCCACACTAAGTTAGCCAGTCCTCCTATCTCTTCTATTAACGACGTTATTTTGATGTTCCCAAAGCGGAACACGGACCTCTCGCAATCCCAAAACAAAGTAGCACTCTATTATCATTTTGTTAGGCTGGATTTCTAGGAGATATGGTAGATTTCCCAAGTGTTTTCTGACGATAGATTTGTCACTAGAATGTGGTCCTCCCATAAACTTAGCAGTCTGGGGTGGATATTAGAGACCATGCCGAATCTGGGGACTCCGTGCCTCATTTTTCTGCAAAGCAAATAAGGTTAGGCCCTTACCCCCACCAGACTCGACTATTTAACATCAATAATTAGCAGGAAGCATTTAGTTCTCCAAATAAATGCACAGAACGTGAGGGCGTCCGTTTGGGTTTTAGGGAAACCCGGTGGACTTTGGACAAGGTTATCTTAAAAGTTATCGTGCGGACAACACTTTAGCTTGACTAGGTTTGACCATGATGCATGCAACAATACAATAGAGTAATGTTTATATGTTGTTTTAGACTGGTACCCTTGAGCGGATAACTCAAGGGGGAAGGCGCAGAACCGTCGACTGCACCGCTGATCGACTAGTTTTATCGCAAATAAGCCTTTTCGAATTTAGGGGGTAAATAATACAGGAAGAGCGCAACCACTCATTAAGCGTTGCTATAGTATTTTGTTTGGCACGAGTGGAGTATGAGTGTTGAGCATGATATGCAATAAATAAGAATTAAAACAGATAGTCATGTATTTGCACGTTAAGGAAAGCGGTAAATACAACATTTATGATTTAAAGTAGTTACAAAAGAAAACAAAGAGACATGTACGTTTTGTTTTGTGAAATAAATACTTGAAAGAAATAAACAATTAATTGCACGTAACAGGGAAGAGGAAAGGGTGTAAGCATTAAACAAATTAAATGTACAAATTCACGGAATGATTTGTAATTGTAAAAGCCTAAGTACATGGGGTATCCCCAGCAGAGTCGCCATGCTGTCGCGCCCCTTTTTTTCCCTCTCGCTTCGCGGAGAGATACGGGTGCAAGACATTCAGGTAAAGGCAACTCTTTTTCCTTTTGGGAAAGGGAGATATGCATGTTTGGAGAGTTTCCACCTAACAATTTTAACGGTGCGTTAGGGCACGTAAGGGGTTCAATTACAAACTAAGTTGCTAACTAGAGACTGGGTAAGGGCTTGAAATTATCCCAAAGGGAAGGTGTTAGGGACCCATCATGATCCAGAAATGTGGTTCCCGGCCAAATAGTTTTCGTGAATTTGTACAATTAGCAAATAACAAGTAAATGGCTTAAGTAAGAGGGGATTTCAAGTATTAGGCAAGCAAGTGTTAAAGTTATTAAAGTTAGAGAGAGAGTAGAGATTATTTTAGTGTGAGAGATAGGTATGGAACCCCATTGTTCGTGTCTTTTGTTAATTAGAGAGTAGTGTATTTATAGTTTAAAACTAGGTAGAAAATGTTGGCCCATGTTACTGAATGGGTTTTGAAGATTGACAAGTTGAACCAGGTCCATCATAGCACACACATCTGAACGGAACAGTTGGCACAAGAATTGTTCATGCATAGGAGATATTAGTGATTGCTGAGTATCAAAGAGCTAAAAGGATGTCTCCGTTTGGCTCAGAGTTTTTAGTGACGTGCTTGAGAAAATCCTACTGAGGAGTAGGTCCTGGTTTTTTCACCTTTTGAGCCAGGTGTTTTCCACGTACACATCTCTGTGTCTTTACTTTACTGCTTTATTATTCCGCAACAATAGAAAGTAGTACACGAAGAAGAACCAGATTCTTTTTATTAGACAGCACTCGAAAATTTGGTACTGCACAATTAACTTATATTATTTTGTAGTATTGAAGTCTAAAACATCAATTGGTATCAGAGCAGGTTATCCTTGAAAAGGCTAACACCTTGGAAAAGATCAGGATGAGTGCACCACCTGGGAACTGGGAAGGTCAATCAACCGCAAGGCCACCACTCTTCAATGGCCAGTACTATTCTTGGTGGAAAAATATAATGAAGGACAATCTTATTGGAAAGGACTATGAACTATGGGACATAGTCACTGATGGACCCCTTGCAACAATGAAGAAGACTGCTGAAGGTGTAGATGTACCTAAGACTAGGGATGACTGCACGGCTGAAGATTTGAAGAAATGGGAGAAGAATGCCAAGGCCAAGAAGTGGCTAGTATGTGGACTAGGTCCTGATGAATACAGTAGAATCCAAAGCTGCACAACAAGGAAATCTGGGACACTCTACAAGTAGCCCATGAAGGAACACCTCAAGTTAAAAGGTCTAGAGGTACACTACTATAATCTCAGTATGAAAACTTCACTATGAAATAAGGAGAGACTATTCAGGAGATGTACACAAGGTTTACAACCTTGACCAATGAACTCAAGTCTCTTGGAAGAATCATACTTGAAGAAGACAAGGTAGAGAAGATCTTGAACAGATAAGGGTCAGTGAATCTGAAAAGAAAAACACTGTCTTGATGAACCAGGTCCATCCACTCGAAGCTGAAATCCTAGAACTAAAATCTGAAAACATAAAGTTAAGACTAGGATCCAGTAAAAAGGTGGTTGATCACTCTCATGCAATTTTAGAACAATACTTAGGAAAACTAAAGGATAAAATGTATGCCAAGGATGAACAGATAAAATCTCTTAAAGAAGAGCTTGGCAAAGTCAAACATGAATTTGATAGAACACACAAATGAAATAAATCTTCTGATGCATTAACTTGGCTCCAAGAGAATCACAGTAGCAACCGGAGAGGGCTTGGTTTTGGGAGTCAATTGCCTAAGTAGGATCCCAAAAGCAAGTATCTCACTCTCCCTGAAAATAAAATGTGCACCCATTGTGGTAAGACTGGCCACTACAAATATGAGTGTGCTGTAAAAGAGTAGGCCAGTCAGAAAAATAAGAGATTCATTAAAAAGAAGAACTGGCTACCAAACTGGGCCAGAAAAAATCTGATTCATCCATTCTCTCATAGAAAAGGGCCCAAACTAGTTTGGGTTCTTAAAACTAACCCCTGATTTTCTTTTGTAGGTACAAGTGAAGGGAAGCAGCCTAATTTGGTTTTTGGATAGTGGCTGCTCTAAGCATATGACAGGGAACAAGGAACAGTTCCTTTCACTTGAAAACCTCAAAAGAGGAAATGTCTCCTTTGGAAACGGAAAGAAAAGTGAAATTATAGGGGTCGGCAAGGTAGGTAAAGATGACACACATTCAATTGAACATGTGTACCTGATAGATGGCTTGAAATATATACTAATCAGTGTGTCACAACGGTGTGACAGAGGTAACCTTGTTGCTTTTACTTCCACAAAATGTTTTGTGATCAATCTGCTTACTGACAAGATTGTTTTGCAGGGAAAGAGAATGAACAATATCTATGT
>ML284420.1:61228-92299 GCA_005239495.1 Nicotiana undulata
TAAGAAAATGGTCAGTACCACCAGGACGTTGGAACTGGTTCATATGGATATGTGTGGTCCTATGAGAACTCTGAGCAGAGGTGGGAAGAGATATGTGATGGTGCTAGTAGATGATTATTCAAGGTTTAGTTGGACCTTATTCTTGGCATCTAAGGATGAAGCATTTGATAAGTTCACCTCATTTGTCAAGAAGATTAAAAATCCGTTAGGACATCAACTAGCATCCATAAGATCTGACCATGGTACTAAGTTTTAGAATGCTAAGTTTGCTGAGTTCTGTGACGAACATGGTGTTAATCATAATTTTTCTGCTCCTAGAACCCCACAGCAAAATGGGGTTATTTAAAGGAAAAAAAAACTCTTGAAGACATGGCAAGAACCATGCTTCTATCAAGCAAACTACCTCACAACTTCTGGGCAGAAGCAATNTCCCTATGAATTACTTAAAGGGAGAAAGCCCAACATATCCCATCTTAGGGCTTTTGGATGTAAGTGTTATGTGCATAATAATGGCAAAGTTTCTCTAGGAAAATTTGATCCCAGAAGTGATGAGGGAGTGTTCTTGGGATACTCAACACATAGCAAAGCTTATAAAATATACAATAAAAGAACTATGTGTGTCGAAGAAAGTGTACATTTTGTCTTTGATGAAACTAACACTCTTTTTGAGAGACAGGAACCAGAAGACGAAGAGCTTGGATTGGTAAGGAGCAATGAACACATTGAAGCACCTATGGGAGATGGAATAGGTGATGGACCAGGTCCAACAACCCCACGCAACACGACAGGGGGAACTCTACATGAAATTCCTGGCCCTGATCATGTTCCACAACAACAAGACAACATGGAACGATCCAGAAATGACAACTGGTACTCAAACCACACAGATATCAGAACTCTCACCCTCTTGAGAACATCATAAAAGACTTTAGATCTAGAATCAAAACTAGATCCTCCTTGAAAAATCTGTGTGCGTTCGATGCATTTCTATCCTTGATTGAACCAAAGAACATTGTTGAAGCCCTTCAAGATGCTGACTAGGTAACTGCCATGCAAGAAGAGCTGAATCAATTTGAGAGGAGTCAAGTATGGCACTTGGTACCCAGGCCACTAGACAGATCAGTAATTGGCACCAAGTGGGTCTTCAGGAACAAGCTCGATGAGGATGGAACTGTTACAAGAAATAAGGCAAAACTTGTTCTTCCAGGATACAGCCAAGAAGAGGGAATTGACTATGATGAGACCTTTGCCCCTATGGCACGATTAGAGGAAATCAAACTTCTTATAACATTTGCTGCACACATGGAATTCACTCTCCATCAGATGGTGACGTTTTAGACGTCAATACTACACAATATTATGAGTTAATTTTGCAGTACCCAATTTTTGAGTGCTGTCTAATGAGAAGAACCTGGTTCTTCTTAAAGTACTACTTACTACTGTTTGCAGAATAATAAAGCAGTAAAGTAAAGACACAGTTATTTTTACGTGGAAAACACCTGGCTCAAAAGATGAAAAACCATGACCTACTCCTCAGTAGGATTTGCTCAAACTTTTCACTAAAAACTCTAAGCCAAAACAGACTTACAAAATAAACTCTTTTGTAATCTTAGGACTAACTCTAATCCTCTTTGTATCAACTAGCTTCTAGCTTATTTCTACAGATTTCAAGCTAACTCTAACTTGAGCAATGTGTACCTATTACAATTGCTTCTATGAAAGCTGAAAAGATATAATGTTAAAACTCCTACTACAATCAACTAGACTCAATACACAAACGATGGAACTTTTTCTTCTAGTTGAACTGTAGCCTTTGCATCGCACAACAATTCTGCTTGCAAAATATCTCTGGGACTTTTGCTTCAGATCTTGATTCACTTTAGTACTTGTGCATCAAATATTTCAGCAGTAATACATTGAGTATTTATAGAGTCCGTTTGTTGAGTACATGATTCAATTCTGATCCAACTCTTCCTGGGTAAACGAGTTTGATTGTAACTCAACTTCCTTCCTCTATTTCTGTCCTAGATGAAATCAACTTCTGTCATCTTTATCAGTTTGCAGCCTTTTCATTTTAGAAGACATTCTCCTAGTTCTTTGATACTCATCAAACACCGATGTTTCCTATGCAATTATGATTCTTGTGCCAACTGTTCCGTTCAGATGTGTATGCTATGATGGACCTGGTTCAACTTTTTCATCTGTTGTCAATCTTCAAAACCCATTCAGTGACATGGGCCAACAAATTCCCCCTTTTTGATGATGACAAACTCTGTGCTTTTATCCTCTATACACTTTAAACACCTTGTATATTTTTAAGCATTAATCATCGAGAGTTTTTTGAAAACACAATCAATCTTCCCCCTTTTGGCATCATCAAAAAGTTGCAAAATGATACTTACTAGTTTTTTAATTCTTACTCATGGCCAATTTAGGCAACTGTAGGTGCAAACATGATTAATCAACACACGAAACCAATAATGTATGATAAATTAGAAATTGAGGCATTTTCAAAACAACAAGCTTTTATTGATTAACAGTGATGATCAACACCAAAACAGATTAAAATCAAGAATAGCCAAAACATGAGCAATACAGAAATAAAAACTGAAACTAAAAACAGGTAGACATCCCAAACTAGGTCATAGATGGTATTGGAGGGGTAGCACTGGACATTCCTAAGGCTGGGGTAGTGCAGATGAGGCTAGATTCTTGGTTTGTAGAGGGACAACATTTGGTGTAAGACACCGTCGTTTTTCTCCTTCTCTTTAGCTAACTCGTCTTTGAGAGCATCACGCTCAATTTCCACCTCAATCAAGCGAGACTTCAAATGAAGGATCTCCATATCCTTTAACTTGCTTTCTTGCACCAGGGTGCGGACCTTGTTGTTGACTGGTTGCTTCCGAGATGAACCAGGTTCATCTTCCGGGGCATTGACAATATAATCACAAGACAACATAGTGTCCTTTCCAAAGTAATCCTTAGCAGTAGCCATCTCAGCCTTCTTTGTAGGAACTCCAAAATGAGCAAGAACTGCAGTCAAAATAAAGCCATAGGGGATTGCATGGGCTTTGGTGCCATTCACCACTCTGTCCAAGAGCTAGATGATAAAAGCTGGCCAATTGATCTGCTTTCCTTTGTATAGACACTCCATGAGGGTTAAGTCCATGTAGTTCGCAATGTGTCATCGTTCTTGTCTGGGCAGCAGGAATTTGATCACAAATTCAAAGAACAGCTTGTGCTCAGGCTTCATCTCACTTTTGAACACAACCTTGGGTTCTATCTCCTTCTCATTGTTGCAGAAGAATCGGGTAATACTGATAGCTGAGGACATTCCATCTAAGCAAGGCCATCTCTGCCTTGTATAGTCTTCATAGCCCTTAGATGGAATGTCTAGAATGTCTCCCAGTTCTTAATCATCAAAGGAGACTTCAACTCCCTTGAACAATGAGGTAACCCTGCCTCCAATCACTGTTGCATTCCCCATGAACTCCACAATTTCATTCCTGACCAGCCTGCCTTCCATGTGAAGGACCATGTCTTTCCAGCCCTGCACTGCCAGAAAATCTAGTAAATACCTCATACCAGGCTCCTCCAAATCCTTCAACAACTTCCCCTTTAATAAATGTCTCTTGCCAAACATGGAAACTCTGTCAGTAGACACTTCTCCAACCTCCTTCTCTTCATCTCCACTCCATTTCGGATCATCATCCCTCTTCACAATCTTAACTTTCTTCACTTTCTTTTGCTTGGACCTTGTCCTTGTAGAGGTACTCGCAATGGGAGTAGACACAGTAGCTGACTTCTTTGGGGAAGTCTTGGTCTTTTTCGGCTTGGGTGTCTTGAAAATCACTGGAGCAGCCTCCTCTTCTTGTTGGACCAGGTCCAACACCTCTTCATCAACAATAGCCTCAACAGACTCCCCTACCTTTGCTTTTCCCTCTCTGCCGTTTTTCTTTTGCTCTCTTGCAAATCTTTTTCCAACTTCTCCTCCTCTTCTCGTAAAGTATTTCTTATAGCTCGTACCCTTGTAACAGGGACACTAACAGACTCAGCAGTCTTCCTTTTCTTTGAAGGAACTGAGGCTTTAGACTTTCTGGACTTTGGAGTCCTTCTCTTCTTGGGGTTGTTTGAGTCCCCCAGCTTCTTCAGTCTTTCAGCCAAAGTTTCTTCCCCAGAAGAAACGCGTTCATATATCTCCTTCATTAGCTTCTCCAACCCAGCAGCAACTTCCTCAACTTCATTAGTTCCCCCTATCACCATGACATCATCTTCAAGATTTTCAAGAATCGGGCCACAAATTGCAAGCGTGGTACCATCCTCCCCGGGTCCCCTCACACCTGCATCTCCCTCGTTCTCAAGAAGTTTCTCTTTACCAGATTGTTTTTGCCTTTTAGGCAATTCAACATCCACAACAGACCCCACCAACACGAATCGTTGATCAGCAGTATTTATTTCAGTGATAGCATCAAAATTACCTTTCTCAGCACTAGTTGAACTAGGTGCCTCATATTCATTTGCTGATTTGAATGATTCATCAGACGATTCTGGTTTGGAGCCTTCTTCAGCATGCAATAATTCTTCCAAGAATTTATCTCTTGAACCAGAAGCCACAGTTTTGCGTGCAAGAACTTTTACACGACGAGGCTTGGGGGCTGGGGTAGGGTTTGGTGTGGGTTCTGGGGCATCGTGATGTTCAGGGTTACAGAATTCTCAGAAGATTCAGAACTAAAGACCGGTGGAGAATCAGATTCATAGACTCCTTCATCATAATCCCGATTTTGAGAATCAGAGGAAGCAGACGACATGGTTTTAATTTTTTAGAGAAAATGAGGGCAAGAGGCAGTAGAGATTTTAGTGTTGGGTGAATTGAACACGGTTCGACTCTTGCTTTATGGCATAAAGGGTAATGATGGCCTTTTTTATAACATGTGGCTGGGGTAATTGTACCGAAAGAGTATTAACTCAAGTGGAATTCTAATCGCTACAAAATTGTCATTGATTAGACATTGATTGGACATTTACTTTCCCCCTAAAACTAGGCTAATTAAGTGAGATAGGACTTCTTGAAACTGGTTCAATTTGGGTAAGTGCAGAGTATTTGATTTTGAACCATAAGTAGATAGAATCCTGCTCATGTATGACTGTACTTGAATTAATACATGTATAAAGATGAGAACGTACCTTGTCAGTCATGTAAACCAGCATGGATGAACCAAGTTCATCTTGATAAATTCTTTATTTTGCCTCAATTCACAAAAATAGAGAAACATCATTAGCAACTAGGGAATCATATTAATACATGGTAAAAGAGTATGGCTATAAAGACATAATGCTGAGCAATGATTAATCTGATTAAGTACCTAACTAAATTTTCTAGCCAATTTTTTTTAATACTTTTTATACTTTTTATTTTTCAATTTGGTGACCTTAATCATCCCTAATTCAAGCATGTTTATCTCATAATGATCTCTACTCAGTGCTTTGGTAAATATATCAGCGATTTGACGATCAGTAGCACAAAATTTAATTGAGATCATTCCTTTCTCATAGTTATCCCTTAGGAAGTGGTGCCTAACATCTATGTGCTTAGTTCTTTTGTGATGAATTGGGTTCTTCGTCATACTAATTGCACTAGTGTTATCACAAAAAATAGGAATGCATCCCACATCAATACCAAAATCCAAGAGTTGTTGCTTGATCCAGAGCAACTGAGCATAACAAGAGGCTGCAACCACATATTCAGCCTCAGCAATAGACAAGGCTACTGAATATTTTTTCTTGGTTGCCCAAGAAACAAGGCAGGAGCCCAAAAAGTGAGCCATGCCTGAAGTACTTTTCCTGTCAACCAGAAAACCTACATAATCAGCATCAGCATATCCTACAAGGTCAAAGTTACTACTTTTAGGATACCAAAGGCACAAATCAGTGGTGCCCTTCAAATATCTCAAAATTCTTTTTACTGTAGTAAGATGGGACTCCTTTGGATTGGCTTGAAACCTAGCACATAGTCCCACACTGAACATAATATCAGGTCTACTTGCAGTAAGATAGAGAAGGGACCCAATCATTCCTCTATATGTCTTCTGATCAACGGATGAACCAGGATCATCCACATCCAATTTTGTAGCTGTGGCTATTGGGGTATCTATCTCCTTTGAGTCCTCCATTTTGAACTTCTTGAGGAGTTCTTTCACATACTTCTGTTGATGAATCATTGTACCATAAGGAGTTTGTTTGATCTGCAAGCCTAATAAGAAGGTTAATTCTCCCATCATACTCATTTCAAACTCACACCCCATTAATGTAACAAATTCCTTGCTAAGCTTTTTAGTAGTTTCCCCAAATATGATATCATCAACATATATTTGCACAATCAGAGGATCCTTTCCCTTTAGGAACAAAGTACTGTCTATTTTGCCTCGTTTGTACCCATGTTCCAACAGAAATTTTGACAATCTTTCGTACCAAGCTCTTGGTGCTTGCTTGAGACCTTAGAGAGCCTTGTAAAGTTTAATTAGGTGACTCTTTGTTTTCAAAACTAGGAGGTTGTTTTAAAAATACATCTTCCTTCAAATAGCCATTGAGAAAGGCACTCTTAACATCCATCTAATGGAGAGTGAATTCCATGTGTGCAGCAAATGCTATAAGAAGTCTGATTGCCTCCAATCTTACCACAGGAGCAGAGGTCTCTTCATAGTCAATTCCATCTTCTTGACTGTCTCCTTAAACAACCAGTCTTGCCTTCTTTCTTGTAACGGTTCCATCCTCGTCGAGCTTGTTTCTGAAAACTCACTTGGTGCCAACTACTGCTCTGTCAAATGGCCTGGATACCAAGTGCCATACCTGACTTCTTTCAAATTGATTTAGCTCTTCTTGCATGGCATTTACCCAGTCAATATTCTGTAGGGCTTCAGCAATGTTATTTGGTTCTAACAAGGACAGAAACGCATCAAACGCACACAATTGTTTTAATGAGGATCTAGTTTTGATTCCAGATTTCAAGTATGTTATGATGTCCTCAAGAGGGTGAGAACTCTGATATGTGTGTGGTTTGAGCACTTGTTGTTCACTTCTGGACTGTTCCATGTTGTCTTGTAGTTGTGGAATAGCATCAGGGCCAGGGTTCTCATGGAGTATTCCCCCTGTCGAGTTGTGTGAGATAGTTGAACCTGGTCCATAACCTGTTCCATCTGCCATAGGTGCTTCAATGTGGTCATTTATCCTCACCAGTCCAAGCTCCTCATCTTCTAGTTCATGTCTCTCAGATAAAGTGTTAGTTTCATCAAAGACAACATGTACACTTTCTTATACACACATAGTTCTTTTATTGTATATTTTATAAGCTTTACTATGTGTTGAGTATCCCAAGAACACTCCCTCATCACTTCTGGGATCAAATTTTCCTAGAGTATCTTTGCCATTATTATGCACATAACACTTGCATCCAAAATCCCTAAGGTGGGATATGTTGGGCTTTCTCCCTTTAAGTAATTCATAGGGAGTTTTCTCTACCAGAGGTCTGGTCATGCATCTATTGATAATGTAGCATGCAGTGTTTATTGCTTCTGCCCAGAAGCTGTGAGGTAGTTTGCTTGATAGAAGCATGGTTCTTGCCATGTCTTCAAGAGTTCTATTCTTTCTTTCCACAACCCCATTTTGTTGTGGGGTTCTAGGGGCAGAAAAGTTGTGATTGATACCATGTTCATCACAGAACTTAGCAAACTTAGCATTTTCAAATTTAGTCCCATGGTCAGATCTTATTGATGCTAGTTGATGTCCTAACTGATTTTGAGTTTTCTTCACAAATGTGATAAACATATCAAATTCATCATCCTTAGATGCCAAAAATAAGGTCCACGTGAACCTTGAGTAATCATCAACTAACACCATCACATATTTCTTACCACCTCTACTCAGAGTTCTCATTGGACCACACAGATCCAGATGAACCAGTTCCCACGACCTAGTGGTACTGACCATTTTCTTACTTTGGAAAGACGATCTTACCTGCTTCCCCCTTGCACATGCCTCACAAACTTTGTCTTATTTGAACTTAATGTTAGGGAGTCCTACCACTAAGTCCTTAGAGACTAGCTTGTTAAGTTGAGTCAGACTTGCATGACCAAGTCTTTTGTGCCACAGGAGGGGATCACTGTCCAACACACTAAGGCAAGTGAGTTCATTTTCAGACAGTGTGGACAAGTCATTGACATATATATTGTTCATTCTCTTTCCCTTGCCGACCCCTATAATTTTACTTTCTTTCCGTTTCCAAATGAGACATTTCCTCCTTTGGGGTTTTCAAGTGAAAGGAACTGTTCCTTCTTCCCTGTCATATGCTTAGAGCAGCCACTATCCAAAAACCAAATTAGGCTGCTTCCATTCACTTGTACCCACAAAAAGAAATCAGGGGTTAGTTTTAAGAACCCAAACTAGTTTGGGTCCTTTTCTATGAGAGAATGGGTGAATCAGATTTTTCCTTGCCTAGTTTGGCAGTCGGTTCTTCTTTTTAATGAATCTCTCATTTTTCTGACTGGCCTGCCTTTTTACAGCACACTCATATCTGTACTGGCCAGTCTTGCCACAGTGTGTGCAGATTTTATTTTCAGGAAGAGAGAGATACTTGCTTTTGGGATCCCACTTGGGAAATTGACTCCTAAAACCAAGCCCTCTTTGGTTGCTACTATGATTCTTTTGTAGCCATGTCAGGGCATCAGAAGATTTATTCCATTTACAAGTTCTATCTAATTCATGTTTGACTTTGCCAAGCTCTTCTTTAAGTGATCTTATCTGTTCATCCTTGGCATACATTTTATCTTTTAGTTTTCCCAAATTTTCTTCTAAGATGACATGAGAGTGATCAACAACCTTTTTACTGGATCCTAATCTCAGTTTTAAGTTTTCAGATTTTAATTCTAGAGTCTCAGTCTCAAGTTGATGAACCTGGTTCAACAGGACAGTGTTTTTCTTTTCAGATTCACTAACTCTGATTTCCAGGTTCATGCACTTTGCTTTTAGCATTGCACATTCTTTAGAGAGTTGGTCACTCTCTTTCGATGTTTCTTCAGAATCATCTATGAAATCAAGTAGTAACTCAGAGAGTTTTTCCTTAGACAGGAATTTTATTTTGTTTTTGAGATGGGAAATACTTACATGTGGTTCTTCATGTGATTCCTCATCAGATTCTCCAATTGCCATGAGCGCCTGATATTCAGTCTCCCCATCTTCTGATTACTCATCTGAACTTTCCCCCCAAGCAGCAACCATAACCTTAGTTGTTATTTTCCTGGGGTTGACCGGTTCCTTCTTCCTGTTCCTTCTTTCATATCTCTCCTTTTTCCATTCTACTTCCCACTAAGGGCAGTTTTTGATGAGATGGTCAGTTTTCCCACACTTTTAGCATCCCTTATTAGCTGGCCTTTCTGGTGCCTTTGCCTTGTTGAAGTTTCCTCCCCTAGAGATGCCCTTGTTCCTCATGAGAAAGTTTCTAAATTCTTTGGTGATCATGGCCATCTCATCCTCCTCCAGATCTTCTCCTTCAGTAATCCTCAGGGCTAGACTTCTCTCCTTCTTTGGGGCATCCATCTTCAGGGTTTGCCTTCTGAGTTCATAAGCAGTGAGATTTCCAATTAGCTCATCCAGTCTAAGGGTTGCCATATTTTTGGATTCCTGGATAGCAGTGATCTTGCTTTCCCAGGAGATAGGGAAAACCCTTGTTAAGATCTTCTCTACCTTGTCTTCTTCAAGTATGATTCTCCCAAGAGACTTGAGTTCATTGGTCAAGGTTGTAAACCTTGTGTACATCTCCTGAATAGTCTCTCCTTCTTTCATTGTGAAGTTTTCATACTGAGAGTATAGTAGTGTACCTCTAGATCTTTTGACTTGAGGTGTTTCTTCATGGGCTACTTGTAGAGTGTCCCAGATTCCTTGGTTGTTGTGCAGCTTTGGATTTTATTGTATTCATCAGGACCTAGTCCACATACTAGCCACTTCTTGGCCTTGGCATTCTTCTCCCATTTCTTCAAGTCTTCAGTCGTGCAGTCAGCCCTAGTCTTAGGTACATCTACACCTTCAGCAGTCTTCATCATTGTTACAAGGGGTCCATCAGTGACTATGTCCTATAGTTCATAGTCCTCTCAAATAAGATGGTCCTTCATTCTATTTTTCCACCACGAATAGTACTGGCCATTGAAGAGTGGTGGCCTTGCGGTTGATTGACCTTCCTAGTTCCCAGGTGGTGCACTCATCCTGATCTTTTCCAAGGTGTTAGCCTTGTCACGGATAACATTCTCTGATACCAATTGATGTTTTAGACGTCAATACTACACAATATTATGAGTTAATTTTGCAGTACCCAATTTTCGAGTGCTGTCTAATGAGAAGAACCTGGTTCTTCTTAAAGTACTACTTACTACTGTTTGCGGAATAATAAAGCAGTAAAGTAAAGACACAGTTATTTTTACGTGGAAAACACCTGGCTCAAAAGGTGAAAAAAACACGACCTACTCCTCAGTAGGATTTGCTCAAAATCTTCACTAAAAACTCCGAGCCAAAATAAACTTACAAAATAAACTCTTTTGTAATCCTAGGACTAACTCTAATCCTGTTTGTATCAACTAGCCTCTAGCTAACTTCTACAGATTTCAAGCTAACTCTAACTTGAACAATGTGTACCTATTACAATTGCTTCTATGAAATCTGAAAAGATACAATGTTAAAACTCCTACTACAGTCAACTAGACTCAATACAAAAACGATGGAACTGTTTCTTCTAGTTGAACTGTAGCCTTTGTATCGCACAACAATTCTGCTTGCAAAATATCTCTGGGACTTTTACTTCAGATCATGATTCACTTTAGTACTTGTGCGTCAAATATTTCAGCAGTAATTCATTGAGTATTTATAGAGTCCGTTTGTTGAGTACATGATTCAATTCCGATCCAACTCTTCCTGGGTAAACGAGTTTGATTGTAACTCAACTTCCTTCCTCTATTTCTGTCCTAGCTGAAATCAACTTCTGTCATCTTTATCAGTTTGCAACCTTTTCGTTTTAGAAGACATTCTCCTAGTTCTTTGATACTCATCAAACACTGATGTCTCCTATGCAAGTAGGATTCTTGTGCCAACTGTTCCGTTCAGATGTGTATGCTATGATGGACCTGGTTCAACTTTGTCATCTGTTGTCAATCTTCAAAACCCATTCAGTGACATGGGCCAACAGATGGATGTCAAGAGTGCCTTTCTTAATGGCTATTTGAAGGAAGATGTATTTGTAAAACGGCCTCCTGGCTTTGAAAGCAAAGAGTCACCCGATCATGTATATAAACTTGACAAGGCTCTCTATGGTCTCAAGCAAGCACCTAGATCTTGGTACGAGAGATTTTCAAAATTCCTGCTAAAACATGGGTACAAACGAGGCAAAATAGATAGTACTTTGTTTCTAAAGGAAAAGGGAAAGGATCTTCTGATTGTGCAAATATATGTTGATGATATCATATTTGGGGCAACTACGGATAAGCTTAGCAAGGAATTTGCTACATTAATGGGGAGTGAGTTTGAAATGAGTATGATGGGTGAGCTAACTTTCTTCTTAGGCTTGCAGATCAAGCAAACTCCACATGGTACAATGATTCATCAACAGAAGTATGTGACAAAACTCCTCAAGAAGTTCAAAATGGAGGACGCAAAGGATATAGACACCCCAATAGCCACAGCTACAAAATTAGATGTGGATGAACCTGGTTCATCCGTTGATCAGAAGACATACAACGGAATGATTGGGTCTCTACCCTATCTTACTGCAAGTAGACTTGATATCGTGTTCAGTGTGGGACTATGTGCTAGGTTTCAAGACAATCCAAAGGAGTCCCACCTCACTGCAGCAAAAATAATTTTTAGATATCTGAAGGGCACCACTGATTTGTGCCTTTGGTATCCTAAAGGTAGTAATTTTGACCTTGTAAGATATGCTGATGTTGATTATGCAGGTTTCCTGGTTGACAGGAAAAGTACTTCAGGCATGGCTCACTTTTTGGGCCTTGTCTCTTGGGCCACCAAGAAACAAAATTCAGTAGCCTTGTCTACTACTGAGGCTAAATATGTAGCTGCAGCCTCTTGCTGTGCCCAGTTGCTTTGGATCAAGCAACAACTCTTGGACTTTGGTATAGATGTGGGATGCATTCCTATTTACTGTGATAAAACTAGTGCAATTAGTATGACGAAGAACCCGGTTCATCATAAGAGAACTAAGCACATAGATGTTAGGCACCATTTTCTGAGGGACAACTATGAAAAAGGAATGATCTAAATCGAATTCTGTGCTACCGATCATCAAATTGCTGATATATTTACCAAAGCACTGAGTAGGGAGCATTATGAGAGAAACAAGCTTGAATTATGGATGATTAAGATCACCTAATTGAAAAACAAAAACTGAAAAAAACTGAAAAAATGATTTTATTTTGTTTTTGGCTAAAAAATTCAACTTAGGTACTTAATCAAATTAATCATTGCTCAGTATTATGTCTTTATTGCCATACTCTTCTGCCATGTATTAATATGATTCCCTAGTTGCTAATGATGTTTCTCTATTTTTGTAAATTGAGGCAAATAAAGGATTTTACCTGGATGAACCTGGTTCATCCATGCTGGTTCACATAACTGACAAGGTACGTTCTCATCTCCATACATGTATTAATTCAAGTATATTCATACATGAGCAGGACCCTATCTATTTGTGGTTCGAATTCAATTCTCGTACTTACCCAAATAATGAACCAGTTTCAAGAAGTCCCATCTCACTTGATTAGCCTAGTTTTAGGGGAAAAGTAACTATCCATTCAATGTCTAATCAATGACAATTCTGAATCGATTAGTATACCACTTGAGTTAATACTCTTCCGTTGTAATCTCCCCAGCCATAAGTTATAAAAAGGCCATCATTACCCATTGTGCATAAAGCAACAGTCGAACCTTGTTCAACTCACTCAACTCACAATCTCTACTGCCTCCTGTCTTTCTTCTCTCTAAACAATTCAAAATCATGTTGTCACCTCCACCAACTTCTTCTGATTCATCTCCAAACAAATATTATGATGGAGGCAACTATAAATCAGACTCAAATTCACCCTCAGTGTATAGTTTCGAGTCTCCAGAATAGTCGACAACCCCAGAACACCCTACAATCCTAGAACCAATACCAAACCCTACCCAGCCCCCAAGCCTCGTCGTGTAAACGTTCTTGCATGCAAATCTGTGGCTTCTGGTTCAAGAGCCAAATTCTTGGAAGAATTATTGCATGCTGAAGAAGGCTCCAAACCAGAATCGTCCAATGAATCATTCAAATCAGCCAATGAAGATGAAGCACCTGGTTCAACCAGTGTTGAGAAAGGTAATTCTGATGCTATCTCTAAAATAAATACTGCTGATCAACGATTAGTGTTGGTGGGGTTTGTGGTGTATGTTGAAGTGCCTAAAAGGCAAAGAAAATCTGGAAAAGAGAAACCTCTTAAGATCGAGGGAGATGTAAATATGAGGGGATCGAGAGAGGATGGTACCACACTGGCAATATGTGGTCCCATTCTTGAAAATCTTGAAGAAGATGTCACAATCTTAGGGGGAACTAGTGGAGTTGAGGAAGCTGATGTTGGGTTGGAGAAATTGATGAAAGCAATAGATGAACACGTTTCTTCTGGGGAAGAAACTTTGGCTGAAAGACTGAGGGAGTTGAGGGACTCATATAACCCCAAGAAAAGAAGGACTCCAAAGTCCAAGAAGTCTAAAGCCTCAGTTCCTTCAAAGAAAACGAAAGTTGCTGGTTCTGTTGAGGTACCTGTTCCTAAGGTACGTGCTACGCGAAATACTGTAAGAGCGGAGGAAGAGAAGTTAGAGAAGGCTCTGCAAGAGAGCAAGAGAAAAAGAGCAGATAAAGGGAAAGCCAAAGTCGGAGAGCCTGTCGAGGCTGTTGTGTTAGAAGAGGAGCTGTTGGACCTGGTCCAACAAGAGGAGCAGGCTGCTCCAGTGGTAATTGGGACACCCAAGCCCAAAAAGGCTAAGACTTCTTCGAAGAAGTAAGCTACTGTGTCCACCACCACTGCGAGTACTGCTACAAGGACAAGGTCTAAGATAAATAAGGTGAAAAAGGTGCAGATTGTTGAGAAGGATGAGGATGATGAGTGGAGTGGAGAGGAAGAGATGGAGGTTGGTGAAGTGATTACTGACAGAGTTTCCATGTTTGGCAAGAGAACGATCTTGAAGGGAAAGTTGATGAAGGATTTGGAGGAACCTGGAATGCGGTATCTACTGGATTTTCTGGCAGCACAGGGTTGGAAGGACATGGTCCTTCGCATGGAAGGCAGGCTGGTCAGGGATGAAGTTGTGGAGATCATGGGGAATGCCACAGTCAGTGGAGTCAAGGTCACCTCCTTGGTCAAGGGAGTTGAAGTCTCCTTTTATACTCAAGAACTGGGTGTGATTCTAGATATTCCTGCTGAGGGGTATGAAGACTACACAAGGCAGAGATGGCCTTATTTAGATGGAATGTCCTCAGCACTCAGTATCACCAGATTCTTCTGCGACAATGAGAAAGAGAATTAACCCAGGGTTGTGTACAAGAATGAGATGAAGCCTGAGCATAAGCTTTTCTGTAATTTGTGATCAAATTCATGCTGCCAAGAATGAAGACACATTGCTAATTACATGGATTTGACCCTCATGGAGTGTCTGTACAGAGGCAAGCAGATAAATTGGCCATGGTTCATAATCCAACTCTTGGAAAGAGTGGTGAATGGGACTAAAGCTCATTCAATCCCCTATGGCTTTATTCTGACTGCAGTTCTAACTCACTTTGGAGTTCCTGCGAAGAAGGCTAAGATGGCTACGGCCAAAGATTATTTTGGGAGGGACACACTGATGTCTTGTGATTATCTTGTCACTGCTCCGGTAGATGAACCTGGTTCATCTCGGAAGCGACCAGTAAATAGCAAGGTCCGAATCTTAGTGCAGGAAAGCGAGTTAAAGGATATGGAGATCCTTCGATTGAAATCTCACTTAATTGAGGTGGAAGTTGAGCGTGATGCTCTAAAGGCAGAACTTGCAAAGGAGAAGGAGAAAAACGAAGGTGTTCTACACCAAATGCTGTCCCTCCTTCAAACCAAGAACCGAACCTCATCTGCACCCTCCCAACCTTAGGTCTATCCAGTGCTTCCCAGTTATCTTTCAAGTGCCTAGTTTTGGATAGTGTCTAGCTTTTGTGGTTTCAGTTTTTTTCTATTTTGCTCATGTTTTGATCGTTTTTGCTTTAATCTGTTGGTGTTTGATGTTCAATATTAAATCAATGAAGTTTGCTGATTTTAAACATTGTCTCAATTTCTAATTTAGCTTACATTATTGGTTTCTTGTGTTGATTAATCATGCTTGCACCTGCAATTGCCTAAATTTGGCCATGAGTAAGAATTAAAAATTGGTAAGTATCACTTTGCAACTTTTCGATGATGCCAAAAGGGGGAAGATGTGTGATGGTGTTGTGTTTTTTCAAAAAAGTGATATTATAACCAAATGAACCTGACTGGTGTTGTGTTTTTTTTCAAAAAATGATATTTATAACCTAATGAACCTGGTTCTCAATGATTAATGCTTAAAACTATACAAAGTATTTGAAGTGTATACAGGATAAAAGCACAGAGTTTGTCATCATCAAAAAGGGGGAATTTGTTGGCCCATGTCACTGAATGGGTTTTGAAGATTGACAAGTTGAACCAAGTCCATCAGAGCACAAACATCTGAACGGAACAGTTGGCACAAGAATTATGCATGCATAGGAGATATCAGTGATTGCTGAGTATCAAAGAGCTAAAAGGATGTCTCCTAATACGAAAAGGCTGCAAACTGATAAAGAAGATTGAAGTTTATTTCAGCAAGGACATAAATAGAGAAGGAAGTTGAGTCATAGTCGAACTCGTATACCCAGGTAGAGTTGGATCAGAATTGAACCATGTACTCAACGACTGACTCTATAAATACTCAATGTATTACTACTGATATTCAAGACACACAAAGACAAAAGTGAATCAAGTTCTGAAAAGAAAAGTTCCCAGGATATTTTGCAAGAAAAAGTATTGTACGAAGGCTACAGTTCAACTAGAAGAAACAATTTCATCGTCTGTGTGTTGAGTCTAGTTGATGTGTAGTAGGAGTTTTAACATTGTATCTTTTCAGCTTTCATAAAAGCAATTGTAATAGGTACACATTGTTAAATTTAGAGTTAGCTTGAAATCTGTAGAAATTAGCTAGAGGCTAGTTGATACAAAGAGGATTAAAGTTAGTCCTAGGATTACAAAAGAGTTTATTTTGTAAGTCCGTTTGGCTCAGAGTTTTTAGTGAAGTGTTTGAGCATATCCTACTGAGGAGTAGGTCGTGGTTTTTTCACCTTTTGAGCCAGGTGTTTTCCACGTAAAAATCTCTGTGTCTTTACTTTAGTTCTTTATTATTCCGCAACAGCAGAAAGTAGTACACCAAGAAGAACCATGTTCTTCTTATTAGACAGCACTCGAAAATTGGGTACTGCACAATTAACTTATATTATTGTGTAGTATTTAAGTCTAAAACATCAGAAAATAAGGCAAGAATCATAGTCAAGCAGTAGTTATGGAACTATGTACTAATTAGAATCCAATCAGTAGAAGTACTCCCTTTAATTAAGGAGTTAAATTCAAACGGTAATAGGCAGTGACAAATAAGGAAGGAAGCCATATAAGGCTGAGTATCACACATAAGGAAACAATTTAGCATAACACAAGTATACAACATGTAATAGAGTTATCAAACTCTAATTAAGGAATGTTTAAGAATCAGTTGACAACCTAATTAACCATAAAATAAGGCAGGGGATAACTCAAATACAGGAAATCAGTATTAACCAAGGGAAAATATCCCAAACGAACAAGCAGATATGATGCAGGCAGGGAATCAACATATCTTAGTTAAGGGAAATACTCAAAATCAATTAACATCGTAATTGTCCATGGAATAAGGTCAGAAGATTTTTCCCAATGTTAGATCAATAGAGAATATCACAAGAAATCAGTGAAGGATCAATCACATAGATTCAAAGATTCAAAAATAGCAAATAGTACTGGTTCAACACCAATTTATGAGAACAAGCGGAGTAAACACATAATAGGCAAAATCACAAACTATAATAAGCCAAATAGGGTAAAGCCGTAAAAAATTAGGGATTCACATAGGGCATTAATAGATTAAACATGATATAGGCAGAAGGAGTAAAGAATTAGAAACCCTAACTGGCAGAATAGGGTAAAATCACAGAAACTCTGAACGAAGTCATAAATAACAGACATGCGAGTAAATCAAATGGACGAATAAGCAAGAACAGACTCAGTATAAGAAACTTAGGGTTTCAACATTATAAGTCAGACAAAAAGGGGAAAAACTTAACTTAAAATCATATAATGATAGTAAAATCAGAAGGAAAAGCCATTTTTTAAAAGGGGTTAAGAAACCCTAGTTCAGAAGATGAAAAGCCATTTTCAAGGAAAACTCGGAGAATAAATGAAATAGCTTGAAGTATACACAGATCTATCATAGATCTAAAAGAATCGGGGTTTTTTAAGCATTTAGGGTTTCAAAAGAACCTGGAGAGATAAGAAAAACCTCAAACGTCGCTGGTTTAACCCCCAAAGGTCATAGACCTTTCTTGAACATCCAGAGGTGGCCGGAGATGGCCGGAGGATGATGAGCACACGTCCAGGAGGTAGGAGGTTTCAACCCAGGTCTCTTGAAGACCTTAGAGATGGCAAACACCGGCGTGAGGAAACCACAGGAGGCAGGAGGGTGGTGAGAGCTTTGTGGTCTCCAGCGAAGAGACGGCCGGAGAAGGCAAAGAGATTCATCAGAACCCAAAGAGACAGGAAGTCACCAGAAGAGACTAGAGAGAGAGAGAGAGAGATGAGAGTAGAGAGATGAGGGACGGTGATAAATGAGAGGGAGTCAGGGGGTTAGGTTAGAGTTAATTAAGGAAATAATAATCTTGGTCGTTGATCTAGTTCTATCAACGACTCAGATTGGTTTGGGTTGGGCCGTGTAGGATATTAGTTGGGCTAGGTAGTTAATTGGGTTAAAGGGTTGGATATTGGGTTGAAATTTAAAAGAAATTAAGTAGCTAGATTTTAAATACCCATGAAAATAGAATAAAATAATTAATAAAATAGCTAATAATTATATAAAAAATAAAATTAATGCTAAGTAAGTGAAATTTAAGGTAATTGGCTAATATAAAAATATAGAACGACTAATTATGGAATTAAAATAGCATAAATGCACAATTAGGCCATAGTTGCAAAATTTGTGTAATTATAGCTAAATAGAACCTAATTGGTTAATTTGTGAAATAATTAAATCCTAATAGGATTAAAAATTATATATTGAGCTGGATAACATTTTTAAATTGTTTATAATATAATTTATGAATAATAATTGAATACAAAAATACTAAATAAATAGGAAAATGAATTGATAAAAATATGAAAAATTATGGAAAAATACCACTCATATTAAAAATTGATTTTGAAAGTAATATGTAAGTTCGAAAATAATTTTGAGGAAAAATTTGGTAACAACAATAACATGCATAATTACCCATCTCTTTTCACTATCCATCCCCAAAGAGTTGTTTACAATAATTATTACAAACTATTTGCACAAATTACATAATTGAAATAAGAAAAGAAGAAGTTATACTATAGGGAGCCAACTGATAGTCCCAAATCTCCAGAGTTTCCCAATGCCATAATTGTTCACAGCCTTTCACATGATCCAGGTGTGTTAGAGTTCCCTAAGGATCTCAAGAGATCCCGGGCAATGCTCACACCCAGATTCATAACCATACTGAGTAAGTGCAGTGTGGAAGGGCCAGCTCTAATGTGTCAGAGGTCAGAGGGATATCATAGGGATCCCAAAGTAGTCACACATTGAAGGGGCAGAACCTAGACTTCTAAGAGTATATGTGAGAGTGCTTGACATAGTTTTGAAAGAGTTGAGTTGAAAAATAGTTTTTGAAAAGAGTTTGTTTTAAAAATAAGTTTTAGAAACAACAAGAGAATCTGCTTAAGGAAAACAGTATGAAAGAAAGGTAGTAAGACAATCAACAACTCAGAACCAAAGCAGCACACATAGGACAAGTATAGGGAACCACTTCAACAGTCACAAACAGGTAGAAGGGGATGGGGACAAGTAGGCCACACCATGAAGACAGATTTGCATACAAGTTAACACCAGGGAAGTATTAAGGTATTACATACTTATGTAGAACTCAAATAGCCACATCAATAGTTTTGTCACAAAGTGTTCATACAAGGAACTTAGCACAGTCAGATTAAAGGGTGCTAAAGAGGAAGCACATAACAAACAGAGTTACACATAGGTTTTAGGGGGAGGGTCCAGGATTACATAGTAACTAAGTGACATAAGTACATGTTTATAGTGCTGGGAAGGTAAGGCAAAATTGTAGTGAAATACATAAGAAAGAAATAAAACATGCTGAAACTAAAGGGAATGGGTAATCACATGGGTAGAATAACAAGTAGACATGCTAGTTGCGAGGTATACATCAGAACCACAAGTAAAAGCATAGTAGAAGCAAAATGAATTGCAATATAAATTGAAACATATTATTTTGGAAGCTTCAAGTTAAACTGAAAACATACGAGTTAAAAGAGAGGATAAGTGCAGAATGAAGAACAGTAGTGTGTATAATCACTCAGTCTTGGCTTGCAGCCGAGTGAGAATAGCAAGTAACCAGCAAGAATAACAAGAGAGAATGTATTGGTGGGTGAGAGAGTTCAGAACAGTGTGTTCGTCAGTCATGCTAATGAGAGAGTAGAGGTATTTATAGTTTAAAACAGGTAGAAGAATAAGGTAAAAAGTACTGATTTAGCACAGTTATAGACATAATCCCAATCAGAATCAATTAATACCCGAACTCCCTTTATATAGGGAGTCATAGTTCAAACATGCACAAGCTGTGCTAAACAAGGAAGGGAATCCATTAAGAACTGATTTTTACCATGATAGGAGTAGTAAAACTATGTGACATACAATTAGGACCAAATACATAATACATAATTACGGAAAGTGTATGTTAATAGCTGACAGCATATTTGTATATGAAAATAAGGAAAAAATATAACATAATTCTGGAAATAAATAAGAGTTTCCCTTAATTAAGGAGTTAACACTCAAACAGTAATAAGCAAGTACTAAATAAGGAAGGAAACCATATGAGGCAGGGTATAACACATAAGGAAAATAGTTCTCGCATAGTACAAGTACAAAACATGTAATAGAGACTAGGTTCAGTAGATGCTAATTAAGGAATAAGTAAGAAACAACATAATCAACCACATAATAAGGAGAACGAATATTTTGGGGGTTGAAATCAGTAATGAACAGAGTATACCAATCGCAGAGAATCAGGGATTCCATAATACTGACTAAAGGGAAGTATCACAACTGAACGGAGCAAATATAATATAAGCAAGAGTAAGCCAAATAGGGTAGAAGAATCATATAAACCAGGGATTTGAAATAGAGCATAGCATGAATTATCAGGAATTTCTGAGAATAAGCGGAACACATATGATAGGCAGGAATGATCAAACAAGAAACGCTAACAAGCAAATCGAGTAAAAATCACAAAGAGCACAGATTGTTTCGTAAGAAACAAACACACATAAAGATTGAACGAACATATAATCAGAGATAATCTAAAATTAAGTCTTTTTAGCATAACAAGTCAGATAGCAAAGAAACATAAGAGAATCGTTCAAACACAGTAGAAATCACTAAAAATAAGAGAGTCGTTCAAACACAGTGGTGCCATGGTTTTTGATCTTTATAGGTTTGGAGATTCCTTGGAGATTCTTTTCGAGCCCTTTTACATGGCTCATACCCCCTCCAGTTCATCATGCTCGCTATCTTGCTATCCCACCATTTGTCTTTGTCTATGGCATTGACCCGTACAATGTGGTGGTAAGTTTCTCCACCCTGCTTCTTTCTACCTTCGACCACCGGAATAGCCTGGCGACTGTAAATAGGATTTCTTCCATCGCCATGGATGATTACCTCTTGATGGTTCCATTCAAACTTCACTACCTGAAGCAGCATTGATGCCACGGCCCCAGCGGCATGTATCCATGGTCGTCCTAATAGCAGGTTGTAGGATGCCGATATGTCTACCACCTGGAAATCGACTTCAAACCATGTGGGCCCCATTTGCAAGCAAAGGCTGATTTTGCCGATGGTGTACCTGTGCGAACCATCGAAATCCTTCACATTCAATGATCCTTCTCTTATCTCGTACAACACTTTGCCCAATTTCTTGTGCGTTATCAACGGACATATATTGAGATTGGACCCCCCATAGATCATAATCCTGGTGATGAAATAGTCTTCACATTGCACAGTGATGTGCAGGGCTTTGTTATGACCCAGCCCTTCAGGAGACAACTCATCCTCATGAAAAGTGATCTTGTGACTCTCCAGTACCTGACCCACCATATTGGCCATTTCCCCGCTGGTAATGTTGTTTGGCACGTATGCTTCATTGAGTACCTTCATCAAAGCATTTTTGTGCGCCTCTAAAGTTTGCAGCAATGAAAGAATAGATATCTAAGTTGGTGTCTTATTCAACTGGTTAATGATAGAGTACTTTTTGGCATGTACCTTCTTCCAAAGGTCATTTGGGCCTGTCTAAATAATGGTGGCCTGTTTTCTTGATTCAGCCAAATGTTCTGGTGTGTAGACCCTGTGCTAAAGTAGCTTCTTCGACCTTGACCTTGCCCTATCTTCTTGCCTCGGCTACACAATCCCATGGTATGGCATTGCTGCGGAAAGGTGGCGTGGTTGATACCTCCACTGTGATTTGTGTAGCTATATTTACCTCGAACGGAACATGTGCCTTAGCAGGTGGCATGACTTCGACCTCAATGGGCCTTTGCGGGTGGTGTTGCTTCAAACTCAAAAGGCACTGATGCAACTACCTCAACATCTTCAGACGGCTGGATCTGTACTATGATTGGGTTAAGAGTGACTGCGGGCTTGTTTGGATCATCACCCTCTATGATCAACCCAATTGACCCCTCTGGGTCCTAATATCTTTCTACTTCGATCATGTGGATGCCTCCACCCTTATGGTCTGGAAGTGGGTTGTTGCAGACATTGGGAGTGGATTCCTTTGCCTCAATGATCTTGTAGTTAATCAAGGACTGTATCTTATCCTTCAAAGAGCGGCATTCGTCAATTGTGTGTCCCTTCATGCCGGAGTGGTATGCACATGGCTTGTTTGGGCTAACCCACCGGGAAGGATTCTCAAGGGTTACGGCTGGGATGGGGGTGACATAACCAGCAACCTTCAGTTTTTCATACAGCTGGTCGATATGTTCGGCAATGGGAGTGTATTGTTTAGGAGGTCTGCGATCGAAGTTGGGTCTAGGTCTAGAGAAATTTTGACGAGCAGGGGGTGACTGATAGTGGGATGGTCGAGAGTCATAGGTATGGTAGGCATGAGCGGGTTGGGAATATCTGGGTGAAGTGGGTTGGTAGTTAGGTGGTGGAGGTGACTGATATGTTGGTTGTGGTGCTTGGTATCGAGGTGAGGGTGCTTGGTAATTTTGGGTTGGTTGATATGTAAGTGAAGGTGTTTGGTAGGTTTGATATTTTAGTGGAGATTTGGTTCTCTGTGCAACCATCACTGCTCCCACGTCCCTTTCCTTGGACACACTGCCAGACTGTAGGGCTTTGTTTGTAGCTTGCAAAGCTTCAAAGTTAGTGACCATACCACTTTTAATCCCTTCTTCGATTCTCTCGCCAAATTTGATAATGTCGGAGAACTTATGGTTCTCAATCACCATCAGCCGCTCATAGTATTGTGGATCTTGAGCTCGGACAAAGAACTTATTCATTTGCTCTTCGTCTAAGGCGGGCCTGACCTTAGCAGCTTCAGATCTCCAGCGAGTAGCATACTCACGAAAAGTTTTCGTGGGCTTCTTCTTCCGATTCTGACTGTAGAACACATATGGTGCATTATCTGTATTAAACCTAAACCTGTCCATAATGTCGGATTCCATGCTTACCCAATTCGACCATTTCCTGGGGGCTTGGCTGATATACCAAGACAGAGCATCTCCCATTAAGCTCCTCATAAACAGCTTCATGCGGATCTTTTCATCTTTCCCTACTCCAACCAGCTTATCACAGTAGGTCCTTAGATGGACCCTCGGATCACCTGTACCATCGAACATCTCAAAGTTAGGAGGTTTGTACCCCTCAGGCAGTTCGACATCGGGCTGTATGCAGAGGTCTTCATAGTTCAACCCCTCGACTCTTTTGCTTCCCTCAACGCCTTGAACTCGGCTGGTCAGCTTCTTAAGTTCCTCATACAAATTCCTAATGAGCAAATCCTTTTCACCATACTCAGGTGTGTATGAGATGGGTTGGGTGGAGTGTGGGATAGTCTCCACATAGATGGGGTTTTTGTGATGTCCTAGTGCATGGGTATAGAGGTGGTCATTTGTGGAGTTCTGCGGTTCTGGGATGAGTAGTGGAGTATTTCTTGGAGTACGACATGCATTGCATTATGTTGTAAGGGTTTGATTCTTTGGTGGGGTGGTGTGGCAATGAGCTGTGGGATGATTTTGCTTGTTCGGGGTGTTTTGAAGAGGTATAGGATGTTGGGTGTTGGGGTGGTTGATGTCTGGAACACTGAGGGTGAATGATAGGTTTTCCAGATTTCGGACTTGATCAAGCTCTTCCTGGAACTTAAACAACTGCTCAAGCTGTGACATAGTCTCATTCTGAACCCGAATACCCTGGCCATCAGCGGCCTCTACCCGTTCAACTCTATTTTCTTTCCTAATGTTGCCTGAATCATCCATTTTCTTTTTGCCTTTGTTTTTCCCTTTGGAAGAACTAGGAGGAGGAGAGGGTGGAGGGCCCCTGGATCTTGTGAGGTATGACGATAATGCCAGAGTGCACGAACCAACCTTTGGGGAGGGGAATAATAAAAAGAAAGAAAAAAAACAAAAGGTAACCAAGTAAGTAAGGATTATAAAAAGGTATTGCGATATTTAAACACATAGTGCGAGAATATAAAGCGTGTCCTAATTTGGGAGCCTCATTGTGCCCGAGGTAGGCCTAGCGACAAATTAATTTGGAGAACTTAAATGCTAAAATGCCTCATTTCATTAATTTAACAATAGACGAATCCAAAATGACACTAAATAAGCAAGAAATAAAATCACTAATGGCCATTGGCCTTATTACATCGATAAAGCGGAAAAAAGAAATCCTATCTACTTGGTCCCAGAAGAACCTTCCCCAGATTCGGCATCCTTTATTCACTCGAACAGATTCCCCAGCTCGCGAAGTCTTAGTAGTATATATGCTCTGGCTAGATGTCCACCTTTGTTCCCCTCAACCTTTTGACAGTCTTCAACCATCTTGATGAACTTACCCTCAACCTCGACTATGCCGCGTTCCAAGTATCCTAGCTTTTTATTGGTACTGATGGCCATGTATTTCCATTCTTCAATCAGCTTCTTGTTGGACTCGTGTATCTCGCGGTTCTCGTTCTCGCATTCACGGATCCTCTTGCGCAGTTGATTATACTTGACCTGAGCCTCGGCCTTTTCGTCTATGATCCTGTGACCTCGGATGAACCCTGGCCTGCCTAGACCATCCCGGTTGTCTTCTAACCACCCTGAGTAGAAAGGTGTACAACCTGCGTCGTATGGGTCTGGTTCAATTGTGTATTTCTCCTTTATGATCTTACAGTGCCACATGTGTTGGGGTTGGCACTTGTGAGGACTATCATCATCTTGAAAGTCGGCTTGGAAATGGCTCATCTTGTCGACCCTTGGAATGGATTTCTTTCTGCCTGTTTGTCTCATAACCCGGAGAGGGACGTTAGGATATGTTCCTCTCAGACCAATTATTATCAGGAACGGTGCATCCCTGGACCGGACAATGAATTCTTCCGTTGGAAACAACTCGAACATCCATTGAACTTGTTCCTTGGTCTGATTATCAAAGAACTCTACCCATTATTTGGCATTCTCAGGCTGCGCAAAACTGTCAGGAATATAAGTCATTCACTTTAGATGGTGGAAAGCGATGTGATCGTCCCATGCCCTTCCCTGAAATTTTTGCCGGTACTGGCCCTTTTGGAGATGTTCTAAAAGCCAGAGTTGTAGTAACAAGTTGCAGCCTTCGAAGTGTTTAGCTCCTCTTTGACATTGTTCTAAGGCTCGATAAATATCTGAGACGATCATGGGAACGATGTTGAAAGTCTTCCCGCCAATTCCCTCCATCAAGGTTTTGGTGACCATGGCTAACCAGTGTGGATCCTCTCTTTCTTTGTTGGAAACACGATTAACCCCAAGAAACAGACAATGAAGACAAATACTCTACGATGAATATGTCCCAAGGATGTGATGGCGAATTCGTCGTGGAAGGTACGGTATGATTTGCTGTGGCCGTACCTTTCATACAAGTAGTCGAAAGGGATGTACGAGTCCTTCAGAGACCCTAACTGTGCGTTCTTATTTAAACCCATCATTTTTAGGAAACCCTTCCTGTGCGGTTTTCAGGCATTAGCAAACCCAGGAGTTTCCCAAACTAATCCTGCCAGTCCTCCTATTTCTTCTAGCAACGGTGTCATTTCAATGTCCCAAAGCGGAAGACAGCCCTTTCACAATCCTTGAATAAAGTGGCAGCCTCTATCATCATGTTGTTAGTCTAGATGTCCAGGAAGGACGGTAGATTACCCAAATATTTCTTGACGAGTGTTTTGTCACTAGAATGCAGGTTCTCCCACCAGTTCAGAAGCTTTGGGTAGATGTTGGTAACCATGCCGAATCTATGGACCTCGTGCCTCATATTTCTGTAAGGTAAACATGATTAGGCCCTTACCTCCGCCAGACTTGACTACTTAACATCTATGATTAGCACACAAGCATTTAGTTCTCCAAATAAATGCACAGAACGTGATGACGTCCGTTGGGATTCATGAAAACCCGGTGGACTTTGGACAAGGCTATCTTAAAGGAAATGTGCGGATGACACATTAGCCTACCTAGGTTTGACCATGATGCATGCAACAATATAACGGAGTAAGGTTTCTATGGGGTGTTAGACTGGTACCCTTGAGCGGACAGCTCAAGTGGGAAAGGCACGGAACCGTCGACTGCACCGCTGATCGACTAGTTTTAATGCAAATAAGCCTTTCCGAATTTAGGGGTGATAAAATAGGAAGGGCGCAACCACTCATCAAGCGTTGCTATAGGATTTTTTTTGGCACGAGTGGAGTATGATGTTGAGCATGATTATGCAATAAATAAGCAGTATAGGCATGTAGACATGTATTTTCACGTTATGAAAGCAGTAAATACAACAGTTATAATTTAAAAAGCGATTACAAAGAAAAGAAACAAGAAAACATGTCAGTTTTGCTTTTTGAGGAAAATTAAATGCTTGAAGGAAATAAACAATTAATTTCACATAAGGGGAAAAGGGGAGAGGTACAAATTCACAAAGAAATTTGAGATGGTAAAAGCCTAAGTCCCCAGCAGAGTCGCCATGCTGTTGCGCCTCTTTCTTCCAAACTCCTTTCGGGGTCGGTCAAGGGTTTTGACATAATGAGGACAACTCGTTTCCTTTTGGGAAAGGGGTATGCAAGGTTTGGAGAGTCGCCACCTAACGAGTTAAGGTACGTTAGGGAACCTATTTGGGTTATTTACAAACAAGATTTGGTAACCAAAGACAGGGTAAGGCCTTGAAATTATTCCAAGGGGAAGGTGTTAGGCACCCCTCAGAATCTACAATTGTGGTTCCCGGCCAAACAACTTTGTGAATTTGTACAAGTAGCAAATAGGCAATTAATGTTTAAGAAAAGTAAATAGTTTTGAAAGGTCCACAGTCTAAGCACACATGTGTTACTAAGTTTGAAAATATTTAATAACTAAGTAAAAGTTTTTGAAAGAGTTATAATCTAAACATGCATATGGGAATAGGGGATGTCCTAGGTTGTTTGTCATATGGATCACATCAATGCAATACCCGGTATGTCACTCCTCAAATAGGGGCTACACGTGGTATTAGCGCACGGGTCATCATGTCCATATCTACCCTTCCCACCTCGTAAAGGTAATTAAAATGAGTGTTGGTCAGCGACCTCTATTGCGTGCTGTTACCCGTCCCTTCCTATAGTCCCAGAAGAGTTTAGGACTTCTATCATATGAGGGAGGTTCTAGGAAGACCCCTGGGTTCAAAGGCAAAATACTAAGGCGACAGATAAAAAAATAAATAGGACTGCAATTAGTGGGAAACACAGAAAAACATATAGAAGGCTCAAGTATACCTCCACAGATAAGGCAAATATGCAGCACGACTCAAACACAGTTAAGGTCAACATTTAGCTTCAGAATCCTAAGTCATGATATCTAGGTGATGTTGGAATGTAAGCAGATAGCAGATTCGTTGTATAATTCAGAAAAGGAATCCTAATCAGTTTTGCCTACTGATTTTAAACCTTTTGAATGTTAGGCAGCATACAAAAAGAAGATTTCCAGTTTTAAACAATTTTATCACCTAAGGCTTTCCTAGGTGTGAGACAGTATACCAGTTGCCAGAATTACTTTAGAGGGAAGACTACTTGGAATTTGCATTACCTAAACATGTTGTCTAAGTGTTCAGGGTTCAAAAATTATTACCAGTTGTTTGCAAAACTGAGTGAAGTAATTTTATTCCTTTTTTGTGCATTAGTGGTCAAAAATAGGTGTATTAAACGAGTACGAATGCAGTCCTAAACATGGTATCTAATGCACAAAGATGATGAATTTGCAGAACCTAAGAAAGATTTTTCTAAATGCATAAATGTTACATCGTTTGAACATGCTTTCAGAATATGCAGAAGATATGAAGATGACCTGTTTATTAGTGTTGTTTTTATCCTAAGGCAGGATCTCTAAGTGTACATGGCAGCGTATAATATTACTGAGAAAACACCAGTTGTTGACAGGATTTTTCTAAGTGATAGTAAGGTGAACATGCTGAAAAGTAGACATAGACCTAAGAGGCATGATTTCTAATGCATGAATTAAATGCATGAGTCCTACACATGATTTCTATTGAACAGATAGGAAATAAAGCCTAGAGCATGGTTTCTACACTTTTAACAGTTATAACATGCATAGTTACCCCTCCTTTTTCACTATCCATCCCCAAAGAGTTGTTTACAATAATTATTATAAACCATTTGCACAAATTACATAATTAAAATAAGAAAAGAAGAAGTTATACTATAGGGAGCCTACTGATAGGCCCAAAATATCCAGAGTTTCCCAATGCCATAATTGTTCACAACCTTTCACGTGATCCAGGTGTGTCAGAGTTCCCTAAGGATCTCAAGGGATCCCGGGAAGTGCTCACACCCAGATTCATAACCATACCGAGTGAGTGCAGTGTGGAAGGGCCAACTCTAATGTGTAAGAGTTCAGAGGAGACTCATAGGGACCCCAAAATAGTCACACATCAAAGGGGAAGAACCTAGACTTCTAAGAGTATATGTGAGAGTGCTTGACATAATTTTGAAAGAGTTGAGTGGAAAAACAGTTTTTGAAAAGAGTTTGTTTTAAAAATAAGTTTTAGAAACAACAGGAGAATTTGCTTAAGGAAAAAAGTTTGAAAGAAAGGGAGTAAGACAATCACCAACTCATAACCAAAGCAGCACACATAGGACAAGTACAGGGAACCACTTCAATAGTCACAAATAGGGTAGAAGGGGATGGGGACAAGTAGGCCACACCATGAAGACAAATTTTCATACAAGTTTACACCAGGGAAGTATTAAGGTATTACATACTTATACAGAACTCAAATAGCCACAACAATAGTTTTGTCACAAAGTATTCATACCAGGAACTTAGCAGAGTCAGATTGAGGGGTGCGAAAGAGGAAGTACATAACAAACAGAGTTACACATAGGTTTTAGGGGGAGGGTTCAGGATTACATAGTAACTAAGTGACATAAGTACATGCTTATAGTGCTGGGAATCAGAGGTAAGGCAAAATTGTAGTGAAATACATAAGAAAGCAATAAAACGTGTTGAAACTAAAGGGAAGGGGTAATCACATGAGTAGAATAACAAGTAGACATGCTAGTTGCAAGGTAGACAACAGAACCACAAGTAAAAGCATAATAGAAACAAAAGGAATTGCAATATAAACCGAAACATATTGTTTTGGAAGCTTCAAGTTAAACTGAAAACATACCAGTTAATGGAGAGGATGATTGCAGAATGAAGAGCAGTAGTGTGTATAATCACTCAGTCTTGGCTTGAAGCAGACTAAGAATAGTAAGTAACCAGCAAGAATAACAAGAGAGAATGTATATGTGGGTGAGAGAGTAGAGGTATTTATAGTTTAAAACATGTAGAAGAACAAGGTAAAAAGTACTGTTTTAGTACAGTTATAGAAATAATCCCAATAAGAATCAATTAATACCCGGACTCCCTTTAATACCGGGTATTAATTGATTCTTATTGGGATTATTTCTATAACTGTGCTAAAACATTACTTTTTACCTTAATTAGGGAGTCATAGTTCAAACGGGCACAAACTGTGCTAAACAAGGAAGGGAATCCATTAAGATCTGATTTTTACCATGATAGGAGTAGTAAAAGTATATGGCATACAATTAGGACCAAATACATAATGCACAATTAAGGAAAGTGTATGTTAATCGCTGACAACATATTTGTATATGAAAATAAGGCAAAAATATAACATAATTCTCGAAATCAATAAGAGCTTCCCTTAATGAAGGAGTTAACACTCAAACGGTAATAAGAAAGTACTAAATAAGGCAGGAAACCATATGAGATCGGGTATAACACATAAGGAAAAAAGTTCTAGCACAGTACAAGTACACATCATGTAATAGAGACTAGGTTCAGTAGATGTTAATTAAGGAATAAGTAAGAAACAACATAATCAACCACATAATAAGGAGAAAGAATATTTTGGGGGTTGAAATCAGTAATGAACAGAGTATACCAATCGCAGGGAATCAGGGATTCCATAATACTGACTAAAGGGAAGTATCACAACTGAACGGAGCAAATATAATATACGCTGAGTAAGCCCAATAGGGTAGAAGAATCATATAAACCAGGGATTTGAAATAGAGCATAGCATGAATTATCAAAGAATTTCTGAGAATAAGTGGAACACATATGATAGGCAGGAATGATCAAACAAGAAACCCTAACAAGCAAATAGAGTAAAAATCACAAAGAGCACAGATTGTTTCATAAGAAACAAACACACATAAAGATTGAACAAGCATATAATCAGAGACAACCTAAAATTAGGGCTTTGTAGCATAACAAGTCAGACAACAAAGAAACATAAGAGAATCGTTCAAACACAGTAGAAATCACTAAAAACCAGGAGAAGAATCGTTTTTGAAAGTGGTAAAAAAAACCCTAATTTTTTAAAGTAAAGAAATCATTTAGAAAATAAAGAGATCTTTTGAGGAAAACATGTAAAACCTTAAAATACCCATAGATCTGTTACATATCTAGAAAGATCGGATGTTTCTAAGGTTAGGGTTTCCAGAGAAAACCCAGAGAAGAAGAAAACAAAACCCAAAATCTTGCCTGCTTTTAACCAGAGGGTGATAAATCTTACTCGAACAGCCATAGATAATCGAAAAGATGGCATGAGACCCGAGAGATGAGTTGAACCGCCTCTGGTTCACTTGAGAGCCTCAAACGGTGACACAAGTGTGAAGGATGGATCCATAAGGCTGGTGAGAGGTGGAACCTCCAATGTTTCCGGCGAGGAAGTGGCCGGAGAAGCGGAGATAAGGCTCAGTAGATGGAGCGTTTAGAGAGAGGTGAGAGGATTCATAGAGACGATTGAGTGTAACAAATGAGAGGGGGAAATGAGACGGAGGGGGGGGGGGGGGCTGTCTTTTTTCCACTTCTACGGGTG